>JAQGAU010001716.1:0-18006 GCA_034698045.1 Paramacrobiotus richtersi | reverse complement strand
TTAGTTTTGCTTTCAAAACATGGCTAAAAAAGGCTTAGAGCACTCCGAAAACGGATGCGGTGCTCAGCGCCGGTAAGCTTCGGACTGTTACTTTCGAGAGGCTAATTGGGTGTCACCAGAAACGTTTCTTTGTCAAATATGATTTTGTAAAAGCTGTTTTTATCCTGTTAATGTTTAGCATTTGTTTGTTGTTGTGTTTATATCTTTGTTGCAGTAGGTTGCGTTTCAAACAATACAAAAATCTTCAGATTTAGACGCGTTAAGGTGGACGTTTCAGAATAAATTGTTATTTCAATTTCCGTCTCCTTTTCGGCTCAAGAGACCCGTAAAGTTTGTCCAAATTTAGAAATTTCGAACAAATCATCACCCAAGAGTTATATAAATGAAGATCTTCATTTATAATGTGTGTGGCCCACTCTATGTATGTGGGCCAAATTCTTATAAAATCAGACCTATACAGCACAGTGTCTTACGAGAAAAAAAAAGCTGAAATCAAATCTAAAACCAATAAAATAAAGTTATGGATAATTAATTACAAATGAAACTTATGATTTGTTAAACAGTAGTTATGTTACGGTTTGACCTTTTGGCGAAAAGAAAGCCGAATCCAGCATATCCCCCTTCGTACCGTAATCACCACCAAAGGTCGCCGTGTGCAGGATATTTTCGTTCAGCAGCCAACCATGTGTGCGGAAAGGTAGAGACTATCGTTGTTTTTGATGTCATATTCAGAAAGGCTCTCATCGTTCGACATCTCTCCATCTCCGTAGTAACGAGATGACAGCAGCTGCTGATACATCGGAATAGTCTGCATTTTATGCAGCATGCCTTTCACTTGCGCAATCGTGTAGGAACGCTTAACATACAGCGTGAACGTCTGTCCATATAATGTGCGTACCAAAATCTTGATACCGTCAGATTCATTGCCCATGACCAGAATCGTTGGTTCGACCACGCTTTCGACTTCCTTCCAGATCTTCGAATAATTCATATCCACACGAACCCTGTGCTCGACGTCAGCGAAAACCTCTGATAAGACGATTAAAAATGCCGAGAAACTCATACTTGCACCCGGCGCAACATTTGTAGCGCTGTTATTGCTCCAGGCATGCTTCACGACATCCACAAACCGATTAAAATCCATGGCTAGCTTAAAGCCCGGAGTACACATTCGTTCCACGAGTGCCATCTGGGACCACAGTTTTAACGACCCGATATCCCATACAGTACAAAGTTCCATCAGTTCTAACAGGAACAATAGGTCAGCTTTGCGGGGATCTAACGGCAAACCATCCGATTTGGCCACGGTAGCGCCAATCACCGCTACGACAGCTTCCTTGCTGAACTTCACGTCATAGGCGCTGACTTTTCCCCGCTTGTGATCCCCAAAAATTGTAGCGTTCTCCTCCGACATATTCGCAAGGACCTGACGGTCCACTTTAAGCACGAATCCTTCACCTTTTAGAGTCACGTTATCTTTCCCGGAGAACCCATCACCGGCCACTTCCGTAACTGCGAGCACAGGTCCTCGTAGCTCGTCGAGCTGTTTTCCAATCAAGAGTCGAAGCGGCATAGTCATCTCCACGTAGCAGTATGCCGTTCGAAAAATCCCGAGCTCCTTGCAGCATTCCGAATACGTCTGGCCTGAGATTTCGCGAGTTTCATCATTAATGTGGAAAATTTCGGTACCCTTTCCTTTGCGTATATGGACAACCGGGCTACCTTCACGATCCGGATTAATAAACGCCATCCGCACAGACTGTATCATGCACCCGAGAGGAATGTTGTCCACCTGGATACTGGCATTCCAAGGGACTTCGAACCCTTTCTTTTTTGGGTCACCAGATGAATGCGCACATTGCGTCGCCACCTTGTTCTTAACTGAAACCATCAGCAAATCACTGTACATACAAGTATACGAAGCGACCATTTGGCACTACAACTTGAATCGCATATAATCATATTCCTACATTCGTCGCTTAATTGACTCGCTTCTCTGTTTACTAGGCTTTGTCATCCTACTCTCCATTAATAACTTTAAGGCAAGAAGACGTACGATTACTATAGCTGCGAGATATCAAGGGCATATTACGGCATCATCTAGGCAGTCTGCTCGATCCAAGAACTCAGCTGGAGCTCGGAACCGTAAGGACTGAGGGGCACATGTTAAATCGCTCGGTGACACCATATCAAACATGATCGAACACTACCATGTCGTCCTGGATCGAGGAGGCTGCTAGTGACAGTCTACGTACTGTACTCTTGCTGTTCCGGTATAACAGTACGAAAAAACAGCGAAACGCTCAAGAACTGGCCAGATTTTCTTGAAAACATGGCAATCAAAGTTCGAATCCGTACGTAGCATGCTCGACGACGACTCGTCATGATACTTACATTGTGCTTTAAGGCTAACATGGTTTTCCATCCAATTAGGCAATGGCTTTATTTCCGCTCCTGTCGAACCCACACGAGCTTGTTGCAAAACTCCCTGTCCATAGTTGTTGAGGCAGTCTTTCTTCAGCTCCTTTATATCCTTGTTGAAAACGTACATGGCACAGCAGGTGACGGTCTTATCAGACATGTAATCAGGCTCACTTCGCTGCAGCTGAATGTCCTTCAGCATCGCTAGGAACTGAGATTCCGTATCGCGAACCCTGTCCACAAAAACTGCATCGACGTTGGTAACTGCTGGAGTTTCGTCATCGGGTCCCCGCTTCCTTTTGCCGCTGGTAGAAGCTTCCATTGCCTCGTGAAGTTGCGAAAAATTCGTAGCTGTTATGATTCTTATGAAACTTTCTAAATGCAGAAAATCAGAACATCTTGTTGACAGTTTTCAGATCGGCACAAATCGTGATAAATCACAAATATAGTCAGAAACAACATCAACCCAGTCTAGAACCACATCAACTCACGCCAGTGTAAGTAATGAGTCAGTAGTGAGTCATTTATTGCGATTAACTGTTGTCTGTTGGCACACCGAACGGCACAAAGCAGACGCTATCGGCATGTGCTTTCGGCCTTTGCTTTCTGAATGCCTGCAAGTATGCGGCGTCATTGGGTTTCCTCATTTCTTCCGCATGGAGCTTTATGCGATAAAGTGCATATTCTTGATATAAAATGTAATATTTTGATTGCACCGCTTTCAACCGACTTTTTACATGTCACTTCGACGTAATCGGAAGGAATAAGGATGCAATATGCAGTCTGTACTTTCAGTCTTTCAGTAAATTATTCTTGCCACCGTTTGTTACTGTGCTGTTGGCGAAGACGTTATGATCCAAAGTTGAAGGTTAAACGAGGCGGTTATCCTGTGTCATATCATTGCATCGTCACATCATATCATATGTTAGTTGTTATCATGTTACGAAAGCATTCTTCGAGAAAGATATATCTCTATAAATACTGTATCAGGTTGAGAAAATTAACAGAATTTCTTGACAAAGGTTTTTGTATTCGAAGTATTCACGAACTATTTTGTTCTGGCCTCTAGGATAAGGAATTTCAACAATAAAATAAATACATCATGCCAATGATGCCAGATGTTTCGCAAAAGCACCACGGTATAAACAGAAAGGGGAAAGATCCAGGAAATGTGACATTCTACGTGCTAGTTCCGAGGAAAACAGGAAGCTAAATTTCCAAGATATATAACATTTTGGCTGGATTCCGGAGTGTACCGGTAAGTATGACTGTGATAATTAGGCAGTGTGGACTAGATGGAATGCAAGCTGTGGGAATGCCACCCTTACACATCAAGCACAGCGCGGCATCGTTTCTACATTTAGGATTGCTCTGGTTCCTGTACTTCTTTTGGCATCTACCGTTCATAAATACCGCCAGGTTGTATTAAATCACCGCTGTCGCTGGTTGGCGGTGTATACGTAAAACCCGTTAGTTGACCGCATTTCGGCGACCAGACTGCAGCTTTGACGGTCAGTTGACCACGGAGAATGTGATTTACGCCTTCACGATTCTGCAGAATAGAATTTTGATCGCACGAGCCAGTTTCGGAAGCAAAATACGAATGTTGCGTTCGGCCAGTACGCTGTTCTACGATGCGCAAATCGGTCTGCTTATTGATCAGAAAACCGAACACAACAAGAATATGAGACCGCTAACACTATCCGAACGGGAAAAACATCCGGCAGACACATTTCCTCTGACAAATTTCCTCTGGGACGGCATTCCGTCCGGTGAATTTTGATCGCTCGAACTTTTCTAAGCGTTAGACTTCAGCGTTCAGTCTCAATTCCGGACACGCATCCCCAAGCGCGTTCCATAAGATGAGCACGGTTCCCCCAGTGTGCCCATCCTACAGAACATACTGGAAGCAGTCTCCGACTTACAGACAAAATTTGGGGAATAAGCTGGGAAGAGTCTGCAAATCTTTTGCCCATATTTTTGTGACATAACTTGGAATAACACGGTATTCTGTTTTTGGGGACAAAAGTGACCTATTCCTAGCAGTGCTTCATAAGAATTACTGCTTACAATATCAACTTGCGAGACGCGTAGAAAAAAAGTGATTTTAGTGAATCAAAGCAGGGAAACCCGAACTAGAGGCTAAGTATCCGAGAAGTGGAAGTAAATTAAAAGTATTAAATCGAAGAAAGTCTCATTGGCAAAACAATCGACGCGTAGCTGTCCGGAGATCTCTTAAGGCTAAATAACAAAGAATCGGGTTAATCCAGGAGTTTGCGTACAGCGCGAAGTACTGAACCGCTAGGAATGTCTGATTCCAGTAGTCCATGGTATCCACCAGCAGCCAAAACACATGATTCGGTGTCCAGCAGATAATAATCGCAGTGACCAAGTAGGCTAACACCCTGTTATGCGCACTCTGCTTACGTCGGGCAAGGCGATTAGGACCACCATCAGACGCATTTGTGTTTCCCTGACCTGTTTTGGGAAAATCTACAGGGAGTTTCAACGCTGATCCTGCAATGTTTGTTGTTAAATTAAAACCAAGAAGAGGGTCAGCTAAGGCTTACCGGTCCTGTGGGATGCGCTCATACTGTTGAGATCTAGTTCTGCTTTGACCTTTCTCGTCGTATGCAGTTTGTACGAAATCAACAGACTCAGACTAACAACAATAACTTCTGTGATAGTAAATCCCAGTATCTCGACAGCCAGCGCCGTTTTCGGTTGAAAGTCCGTGTTGACCAGACACTGCTTATCATCCGGCTTCGCCCAGATTCTTCCCGGAATGATCACCGGCAGCCACAGGAGATGTACAAACACCCACATTTCCCCGATCAGGCAGTATGTGAACCTCATGACATTGTTGTGATGGCGTCGATAATGTACCGGATAGGTCACGGCCCAGAAGCGATTTATTGTGATGAGAACATGCCCGTATCGAACAGCGCTACCGAAAACGTTAATGCAGTAGTGAAAGAAAGAGCACCCGTACCGGCTAAATGGGAAGTATCCGTATATACCGCGGATGAAATTCCCCGGCATACCGGTTCCCGCAAATAGTACCTCCGCGATACAAAGGTTCACGATCAAGGCGTTGAAATTGTTGCGGAGAGATTGGTCTTTGGTGTACACCAGGACAATCAAGCCGTTGAGGATAATCGATGCCACAATGGAGAATCCGAGGAAGCCGGTCAATACTGAAACCAATATGTTGTTTCCAGAAGATAGCGTTATGTTCGAGATGTTGTAGCTTTTGTTCTGCCAGATAATAATCGAGACGTTCTCCAAGCCATTACAAATGACTTCGCCACCAGTCATTTCCGACTGTTGACTACTTTTCCCAAATAGTCAAGTAAGAAACTCAGGGAAAACTCATGCAAGGATATCCGGGCCTCTCAACTGATTTACCGATTTCATCCCAGAAAACGTAAAAGTGAGGTATGGGCTTGGGTCGTAATGGTACGAATACCGTGATTAATCAGTACGATTATTATCCGAGAGTATGCTGTTTCAATATGTGAAGGTGCGTGCGGGTTTTTACAAAAAGACAGGCACCCCCGTCTCAATTATATAACTTGCATTACAGCGTTTTAATATCCGTTCCCCAGGAAGACGGAAGGGAGACATTCTTCCTGCGAGGACGTGGGGGACGTTGGGATTGCCTTTGTGTGCATAAAGTCGATAGAGGTAAACCGCTGCGATGTTTAGCTATGTTGTCACAAGGCGCTCCGCTACATTGCCGCGCACGGATCGAACGCTAATGCACTATGTACTATGCCTGCTGAAATAGCCGTCGTTAGTGATTGTCCACGCAGCTTTTCTGTTCATGTTCAGGTGTTAGTAAACAGTGTTTAAGTATGTGAACTTGCTGTTTTTATCCTTGTTTACCATAAAGCTTTTCATCGCTAACACCCGTGAATGCCAAAGTGGATTTTACCGGAATCCAAACGGACAAAATTAGATTTGCATAATAATGTAATGATCATAAAAAATCGCGTATTTCTAATTACAGACACAATGGTTAGAATTCCCTTAGCTTAATGTAAGCCAATCATAGGCATGTTACATGTACGCTACGCTTGTTACACAGTGAAAAACGTATAGCACGAATGTCAGCTGTCAGTGCATCCGACTGCGGCCTTTTGCTTGAATCACATTAACGGGACTTTTACGTTTCCGGATTAGGACAATGATAAACCGCCAAACTCTTGCGCATACCATCTGCTAGGACATCCATTGCATCCCTTCCACATTTCACAGTGAGTTCGGTCTTCATTTTCGTCGGCATACTCAGAAACATTTGTACTTTCCTGTAACGTAAAGGTTCAGAGATTTAGCCATTGACTCATGCTCTCCCAACAAGTTTATTTTGTGGACTTACTTGCAGACTTTCAGCACACCATCCGCACGACTGGAAATACTTTGAATGTACTCTTCGAGATTGGCACCAATGACTCTTTCGACAGTGAAATCCCGGCTTTGCGTTTGCTTGTCGCAGTGCAGTTTGGCCGCCATAAACTGGAGAGGATTCATTACCGTACATAATCTCGCCAATGCAGTATTCAGTTCCGGTGTGTACCATCCGTACAGCACTTTTGGCAGCTGGGCAGCATATTCTGGACACCGTGCATACAGTTCCCGCAAACATGCTCCGTTATCATCTGAATATCTGCAATGCAGAATATTAGCGAAAAGTGAGATTAACTAGCGCCAAACGTCTGCAATTGTTGTGAAAGGTCTTTGTTCGATTACCGCAGCTGATGCGCCTTTTTTGCACGACATTACTTTTGCTGTAGATTGATGCACAAACCTGCAGAACAGATCACCATCTTGCGGATGCTGACGCATGTAATCCTGACTATAAAACCACGGCATGGAGATATTCGGAAAGTTGAGCAGCAAAGCGTCGCATTTTTTCACCTGAATGTCACAGTCGGCAGGCACTTGAGAGGACGTAGCAAAGATGAACTTTACCACATGGGCGAAAGCTACAATACCGGTTATTTTCATGTTAGCATACATTTGGCAGCTGTGGAACTAGGTTTCAACAAATTCTACCAAATGTTCCCGGTTCGACGTTAGGCAGACTGTATGGAATACCTGTTTGTGTCTATGCATTTCAACACTGCAGTTGCGTTTGGTTCTTAAGCTTATACGATCCACGCTTACTTCGCATTTCTTTACGATGTGTGCAGTTTAAAGAGAGTTCAAGCTCGCCATCCAAAACTGCAGCGTCATCAGTTTGTCAATACCGCTGACTAAATAACTGTAAGATTAGCTTAAGTAGCCCAAGTGACAGCTAACCATTGGTTGAATTACGCTTTATTGCTAGCGCCGTCGAACAATAGCTAGACATAATTTAGCGTTTTAGGTTCAAGTGCACCAACGTTTTCACAAGATTAATGGTCCCACTTTCGTTTCCCCCGGTAGTAATATTAGCCCACTGCGGAAAATTATGCACATTGTAAACACAACCACCCAGCGTGTTCACAAAAGTAATAATCAACGCCAGGCAGACAAATTTTGGTATCATGCCGATGATGCACAACTCCCTCCGCGTAATCAGTTTCTCGTGATATACCACAGCCGTCACGAGCGAAGCTACTGGTGTCATAAAGGACAGCATGGCACACAACGCAGCTGGAAGAAGGTAGTAGATCGGATTGACCAGCGACTGCTCAGCCTGTGAAAATTACAAACTTTCTCAACAAATAATTAAGCTTTTTTAACAATCAGCGAGAACTTACGAGCTTTGTTAATATCGGAAGCATCAATGCCAGCAAAGCGCCGTTTCCAGTGAACTCCGTTAGGAGCGACGTAACAGCGCTGATCAGGATCATCATAAACCACGAAGGGACGACAGTCAGTGACTGCAGTGCGTTCGCTGCAAACTCTGCGAATCCGGCCCTCTGTTAGTAAAAAAAGGAGTTGAAAAGGTCAAGTGTGGCTTGGAAGTTTTTTTCTGTATTTACTGATGTTCCTTCCGCAAGGACATTCGCGCCACAGACGAAAATGACGAACCCCCAAGGAATCCTTTTTTGGACAGTCGGCCAGTTCAAGATAGGGGCGCGTACGCCGGCCGTCCACAATGCCCTGGGATCTTTTGGCCATACGAACAGGAGCGTTGTAATCAGTAAAGTTAGCCCGTCGTCGGAAACATAGTATCTGAAGAAACGACGTTTTTATCCAATTGACTACTGCAAGAAAGTGATTCCTGGTGTAACCACCTCTTTTTAAACAACATCTCCCATCCTGGAATCACATCAGGACTGCGAAATAGCCATAGAAGAACCAAAAGACCGAAGAAAAATATCATCGATGCTTCGCTGAACCTAGAAACAAGCAAACTGGGACTGATAAACAAAAGGATACCTAGCAGTGCGCTAAAGTACCGTATGTTTCCCAGCCGGTGCGATTGCAGTTTAACCGCATTCTCGAATTCCTTGCGAACTAGTTCCTCCACACTCTGTGTCTCTTTACTTTTCCCACACGAAACCCACCGGTTTACACACTCAGGTACATATATCAGCGTCATCAACAGCCACGTGGCTGTCAATGCAACAATGGCAAGGGGTATGCAAATTGCCATGTAAGAGACAAAATTCACACCAGTGTCGTATCCATATCGCCTACAATTCCGGTTTATTGTGCAGTGCGTTATGCAGAGTTTCATTTAGGACTTACTGCTCTATTGCCCTTTTGAACGCACTACTCGAATGGGCGCCAATCAGTGTGGACAACCCTCCAATAGCAGTGCCATACACGATGGATAAGATGAGACCGGTTCGAAATATTTTAGCTGAAAAAACTATTTTTAGTTACTTTATAGCGGATTTCGAAATGGTAGTTGACGATTACCTTCAACAGACGAATCCATCGCAGAACACATCGTAGATCGTCTAGAAGCCATCGTAGAACGTCTACGTGGAAAAGCTATCGTTGATAGTCTGGCGCGCATCATGGACAGTTTGGAGAACACTGTGGAACGTCGCCTGTTGTCGTGTTCGTAGCCGTTGTCCATGACATGCCCGTCGATCTTCCCTTCGTCATGTTCCGTATTGTCTTCATGTTTGGCTAGCAGCCGAAGTGCTTCTGAAGGCGTAGTCCTGCAATTGCACCCTTTCGTTTATACCGTCCACACTTGACATTACCCCACTGATTCGCACATAAGGAGCAGAATCTGCTTATTAGAACAGCACGTCGTATGAAATATGCTTCTGTACTTTTCGAAATAACATGTCTGCAATTCCTTGGCGACCGCCCGTGCAAAGGGCAGCAGCATCACAGCGGCCGCAAAGTTCATAATTCCCATCGAAAGGAAGGCGGAGACCGTCAAGAAGAAGAGAAGTAACCTGCACAAAAAATTAAAACTCGTAAACTTCTCCAGTGTTTAGCTCACCGGTAAGATTTAGTCGTATAATTTTTCGCCATAATTTCGTAAACGATAACGATTTCCAGTACCAAAATCACCATTACAAGACCATAAAATGTTTTAGATTTGCGCACCTTTCCGGTTTGGGACCTAAAAGAATGAGGATCTTCAGAGCCACTCTCCGATGCAGTCGAACGGATTCGAATCCCAACGCAAAAATGATGCAGGAAATTAACATGATGATCGAGTTCTGAAATACCATTACGTACGGTGATAAACGTTCCTACAGCGTGACATATTAATTTTTGTCATAAAAAAATAGTCATACTCATAGTTATTTTGGTTAACGATCTGCTGTAAATTATTCAAAAGTACTTGGAAAAGTTTTCGATTCGAGCACTACGATCCTTTATTTCTTACATGAATAAACCAAGTGGCAGTCTGGTTTGCCGTATAAACGCCCAGAAACGGATACAAGACGACGGGAAGCAGAGCACTGACGGGCAAGGGAACCGGCAGGAACATGTAAAAGATAATGTTGACCAGCAGAACGTAGGCAGCTCCAGCTAGCTGAAAAAATCAGTCTATATCGCGCTATCCGTAACGAACTGCAACAGCTGTACTTTGTCTTAACGAAAAAAATACCTTTGTTTTAATGACAAGGGGCAGTGGTAAAGCAGCCAACGGTATTCCCAAGAATACCACAATCCGCCAGAATCCGGGCAGAATACGTTTCAGTCCCATTTCTATGGGGTTTCTTTACATTTCCATAGGTGACTAAACATTGACAAGAACCAAACGGAAAAAAGTAAGTTGGCAGGATCGCATTACGACTTATCACGGTCTTCGTAATAACAGCAGCAATGTCGTCCAGTAGTCTGGTCAACTCGGTTTCTTGTAAGTTAGTTTTGATTTTATGTAAATAAGACACCATGCGCGGCAAACGCCACTGATAACGTGCTGTTACTGTGAGAAATGTACCGCTAGTTTGAATTCTTACCGTCACTACCATAAATTTGCCTGATTATGCATATAGAATGTCGCGTCCGTATTACCTTAGCTGTCATGATAGTGATTCTGGCGGACGCGATTTTGTGTTGGTTAAGTTGAAACTGTTTGCCTGAATAAATATTCTGTAATCAAAACAGTTCAGAGCGGAAAAATGATGGCGACGGCAAAACTGGAATTAGTTATGCCATGTAAGGTAATGCAAATGTGTGGAATAGTTATCGTATATTTCGACTGTTTGCTGTGCAGTTTTACGTAGTTGTTCTACAGAAACTGTGTGAACAGCAAAGCTTGGTTATTGGACTGTCCGGTTCATCGACATCGGATATTACAGAATAATTTTTTGCTCCGTGGTTCATAGTATAGTTCGCAGCTGATGGCACAATCATATCTGTATACTTACAGAACGCACTTTGTAACTAGAACTACTCGAAGTACTGGAAAGATGTAAATTATCGAGTTTTATCAGTAGTGTATACCCATGCCAGCTCAACAATCTCACCGACTCAGTAAACTTCAGTGCTTCATTCAGTTATCAAAAAGCTAGAGTTAGCTATGAAAGTACCCAACAACTTCGGTCGGGTAACAACAGTTCCATTAGCATTCCTGCTGATATTAGCCCATTGCGGAAAACTATGCACTCCATATACCAAATCACCAACAGTGTTCACAAACAGTATAACTAACACGAGGCAGATAACTTTCGGAATCAGTCCAGTAATGAACATCTCCTTCCTCGTTACCAGCTTTTCTCCATAAACCAGCGCGGTGATCGGAGCTGCCACTGGAGTCATGAAGGACAGCATAGTACACAAAGCCGCCGGAAGGAGATAGTAGATTGGATTGACCAGCGACTGCTCAGCCTAACAAAAACCAACGGTTGTTCAAAATACGGCGTACGATAAACATGGGAAACAACTTACAAAACTGGCCAAAATGGGAAGCAGTAGCGTCACCAACGTGCTGTTCCCGATAAACTCCGTGAGTAGCGACGTAACGACACTAATCAGAATCATCATGGCCCACGATGGAATGACAATGAGGGACTGCATCGCACCGGCTGCCCATTCAGCAATACCAGCTCTCTGTCAACATAAACGGCGATAAGATAATGTCCTACAAGGAAAAACGCTGAGTTGGAGTTACTGTTGACCCTTCTGACAGGACATTCGTTCCACAGGCGAAAAGAAAGATCTCCCAAGGGAAACGCCGTTGCATGATCGGCCAGGTCAGGATGGGTTCGTGTTTGCCGTGCTTGAAGAGTGCCATGGGGTGTCTTGGCCAGACGAACAAGATCACCACAACCAGTAATGTCGGTGCGTTGTCTGTCATGTAGCTACAAACAAATATATATCGAAATTACTCAGAAACACCAACGTTTAATGCCACTTATTCGAAGCAGTATATACCCTTTTTTAAATACAATGTCCCATCCAGGAAAAATACTAGGACTCCGGAAGAACCACAACATAAGCAGCAGGAAGAAGAAAAAGATGATTGACGCTTCATCAAACCTTAACATGCAGTAAATTCATTCGCACTGCCGCAAGCTTGAATGTCTTGCGTTACCGTATTATTCCAAGTTTATCATATTGTTCTTTCAGCGTGTTGTGCATTTTTTCCTGCTTTTTCGATTCCTCTTCCGATACTTTGTTCTTCCTGCACCATGACTTGACGTATCCAGGAACATATACAAAGGTCATCAGTAACCAAGTAAACAACAATGCAACGATGCCAAGTGGCGTGCAAATCATCAAATGTGTGGCAAAGTTGACCCCAGTTACATCTCCATACCGCCTAGAAAACATTGTCGATTCAGAATCGCAGACACAGTAAGAATTGATCTCTAAACTTACTGGTCCATTGTCAGCTTGAACATGATATTCGGATGGGCACCGATCAGCGTTGCCAGACCACCGATTGACGCTCCGTACACAATGGATAAGACCAGGCCCATGGGTAGCTTTTTAGCTATCAAAATAAGTCTGTTTTGTTACAGAAATCGGTTGAATGAACGGTTTACAAAATTACTAATGAATTTCTTAGATGGTTCATCCTCGAAATCGTCGTCGTTGTCGGTCGATTGTCCTATTGAAAATTCATCGGTTTCGGTGACCTCTTCTTCTTCCATTAGGTCCTTGTTCACAGCACGCACGATCGGCAGTAACATGACGACAGCCGCGACGTTACTAATCCACATGGAGAGAAAACCGGAAACCACTAAAAACGCCAGAATCAACCTGCAAAAGATGAACTTATCCTAACGAATCGATGGTGTATTATAACATTCTCCAACCGTTCTGGTTTTGGACCAAGGAAAGTGAGGACTTTCAGTGCGACGCGTTCATGTAGATGGACCGCTTCGATGCCCAGTGCAAACGCCATACTGGAGATCAGCAGGGTTGTTGGATCCTGACATTATTAGAAACACGGTGTTGACAAAAGGTTTAAAACCCGTTAGACAATGAACGATGTGACTTACGTTCATAAACCAAGTGGCCACCTGACCAGCTGGATGGACACCCAGAAACGGATATAAGAAAACGGGAAGAATCGCGTTCATGGCTAAAGGAATCGGCATCAGGATGTAGAAGATAATGTTGATAAATAGAACGTACGCCGCTCCAGCCAGCTGATAACACAAGGAAAACAAGAATGTTGACATGTGCTCCATGATTCTCTTACTGCGTTCCATTTCTGTACAAACAACTTACCTTTGTATCCACTATAAGAGGAAATGGCAATGCTGCCAGTGGAATGATAAAAAAGACACCCAAACGCCATAATCCCCGGAAAGCCTCTTTTAATCCCATTTTGCAAGGGAGCTATTCGAGTTCGTTTGATCTAAGATGTTGTTGTACGAAAGCAAGGAATGTGAATCTAAAGGTAAATCACGCAAGTGTAACCAGCTTGTTATTTATGGCTGTGCAGACAGATGAGATTTATGTTTGAGCTTGTTGAACGTGCGTGGCCAGATTCAGCACCATGTGTGTCTCAGTAAACTGATAACGTCCATTATGATATTTGCACAATGTTATCGGTGCTACTATAAAGTGTTGGTTCACTGTTCCGGTCACGTAAGATGGTTCAGAATCCACGCACTGTTTACAAACAAATCACGAAAACAGCATCATAGTTTGTTTTAATTGCTTGGAAAAAAACTAAAAACAAGATTTCATTCTTGTTGGTTTATGCATCTGTGCAGTCCTTAAAGTCCTTGAGAAGTGGGACAAGGATACACCGTCAAGCTCTTTTTCATAGAGTCTTCCATTACATCCACAACATCTTGTCCACACTTTGTCGTCAGTTCCGCCTTTGTACCGGTTTTCATTTTTTCCAGATAGACTTGTACTTTTCTGCAGATAAACTCGCTTAACGTACATACAGTGCCAGCAAATGAACGGTCTAAGTTTATAGCGCAGTATCTATCAATCTAGCTATAGTGAGCCAAATATCTATTGCAGTGGATTACGTAATGCTAACATGTACCCACCGGCACACAGCATTCACAGCTTCCGCCTCGGTGGTGATGTTGGCGATGAACTCATGAAGGTTAACACCCATCACAACTTCCACCGTGAAGTCCCGTGTTCCGGTTTTAGCGTCGCAGTGCGTCTTCGCCGCCATAAATGGCATGGGATTCATAATTCCGCAAATTTTGGTTAGGGCTTCGTTTAGCGCGATTGTATACCAGCTGTAGAGAACAGCCGGCTGCTGATCTTTCACGAAGTTCGGACAACGAGTTCGTAGCTCCCGCAGACAGCTGGAGCTCACGTTGGCGAATCTACATAATTATAAACAAAAAACCAAATGAATGGCAACTGCAAAACGGTTTTGAATTGGTGACTAATTATTTGGCATTATTAGGACGCCAGTGCATTCTGTACTGTACATACAAGTTGATACCTGCAAAATTTATCAGCGTCCTGACGGCGTTCAGTCAGGAAGCTATCTGGGTACGGCCATTGCAGGCTGACATTGGGAAACTGGAATAAAGTGCCGTCGCATCTTTGCTTTATGCCAGTGCACTCTTCTATCGATTCAGAGGAAACGCAAATGATCTGCACCAAACACAAAAGAAGACACACAGCACCGATCTTCATAATCTTGCTCGTGGTGGACAACATTGTGTTCCGTTGTGTACAGTCAGAAACAACGTTACTTCGGTACACAGTTAATGGAACTAATGGTGACAGTGCTGCTTGTTCAGGAAACACTGAAAAACGTACCTGGTTCCCATGCTGTTGGAGAATGTCGATCTTATCTTAAAACCTGCGCGATCGATATCAGCTCGACTAGAAGTTGCAAGTAAAACTGCTTAGGTCAAATCTTCTCGAGAAATCGACTGCTGAGTCAGTCGAACTTTGAGTGTTTGGTATGTAATGTGCACGCGACGTTCCCCTTGCCGGGTAGCGTTCGCGTCCTTGGATGTTTTCCCGCTCAAAACATCTGCACGTCTTTCAGCTGCGCCAAAAACCAACAGACAAAATTTTATACCGAACGATGTATGTATCGCATAAATCAGAACATATACAGTAGCCGGCTTAAGTAACGGTTGTTTTCTAGTCAGTTGCCCTTGCAGATAATACTATGTAATTTGCGACTCGAATTTCTACAGGAAGCTTTTTGTTATAAAAATCTGCCGCATGTTGTTAAGAAACAGACTCATTCAACCATGGCCGATGCCATCCGTTATAGCAGCGTTCTCATACCTTCTCTGCAGCACCGCGAGTACACCCTTATTGATTTAGGCAAATGTGTTTTGACGTTCACAGCAAAAAACTGTTCAACCAACGCAGGATACCTTTTTGAACTGTAATGCCCAAAGCCTGAAGGCAGTATTATGACTGTGTGCTTTTTGTGTGCGGTTTTGCATACGTAGTTGAGAAACCATTGGATATGATCGTATGGGCGCGTAAACACGAACTTACAGTAGTTTCCGTCACATCTAATAACTCATACAAAACTCATTCTACCATGAGAAGTACACATTTTCCCTTTCCTCTCAGTTGGGGGATTTTTATCGGAATTTCTCTACGGTTGTTGCGATTGACGTCAGCATACTACAGTCGCTTTAAAACATTCGGTACGACGACATTTCGTTGGAACATCAAGTATTACTCCAAAGTGCATTTTGTACTTACAGGCTCTGGAGATACGCTTATAACGACAAGTTATTACGGTGGAGGATTTAACGATCATCATCATAGATGGTTAATTGAATGCAATGACGGCGAGGGCATGGTTGGCATTTACGATGGCACCAGACAGTTTACCGGGATCACTCGTGAGACAGGCTGATTTCATGCAAGATCAAAGCATGTGTGACGTGACCTTTTGCTTCAGAAGTTTGGTGCAAGTTCATGTTCCCGAAAAAATCTCCCGCCGATGGGATTTACCCGTTTTATCCTGCTTGCCACATTCGGTACCAAACATGTGTTAATAGCAGTAAATGACGTTTCTACAGCTTTTGGTTGCACAGGAATTTTACTATGAAGGATCCGGAGTTTTATTGCTATGATAATTACTGGCCGGTTGATACTGCAGACTCGTTTGTTACAGGTACAGTTACACAAATATGCAGTTCATACGTACAGAATTCGTTTTCAAAACATTACGAATTAGTCCGTTAATTATGCCTGGCTTATACTCTAGCACTCTACTCTTCCGTATCATCGGATCCGTTGGTTCCTAATTTAATGAAATGCTGTATGGTGACCTTTCATCAAACATACGGAATTGTTGCAGTAGCATAAGCAGAAAATTGTTGTAAAGGTAAAACGCCACTCGGATACGGGCTGGACTATGGACGGTGCCAGTGGAAATACACTCATGATAAGTATGTGCATGTGAAGCACACTCTTACGTTTGAAGTTACTCTACACAAAAATATTTTTTTCATTACTGCGGAGCCAACCGGTATCAAGTTTTCCTGCGATTTGATAGTATTCTTCTTGTTTCAAGGGCAGGTGAACATTATGACGGATATTGGGTAACCAAATGTGATACCGATTTTGTCATGACCGGTAGAGTGACAATTGCTTTCATCATGAGCGGTACGATTTCGGTTTTGATTTGGTGATTTGCTTCCGTTCGTAGGAATGGGAATGGCTACGAACCCTTGGGATAATGCAGCACATTTCACTTTCATACAGGTCTGAGTTTACCCTTTCTACTTACCAGATTCACTTAACACTACACGTGTGCGACCGAACAAGGCATGTAATGAAAATTCTTTTGACGCTGTTTGGTTTTTAGTGTTGTCCGGTAGTGCAACTCGGAAAGGACACCAGGCTGCATCTCATATAATGGCTCTCTACTAAATATCAACCCAGAAGCAGTACGCATGTGTGCATCGAACGTTCCGCAGTGCGACGGTTCTAATAAATGCTGACAACGGCAGTGAAATGAGGCAGTCGTCAGCCTGTCTGAGCTTCAGTAATTTTCAAGTTTACCAGTTAAACATCAGTTTGTGTCACGTAGGTTTCCCGAACGGCGGCATCGTCGTATTCTTTGAACACATCATTAAAACGACTGCAACATGAATCTAATTTGATATAAGTCGATGTGGTGGTATTGCCAAGTGCCGCCTCCAGCGCGTGCGTTAAATGACAGAAATCGGGTCGCTGTTCTGGTAGTAGCTGCCAGCACAGAACCATCAAATCGTATCTGCAAAGAAAAACCCTGGTGATAACATCTCACGAGTAATAGTGTGAGATAAATCACACATAAAGCGAGATACTGTGGCAACACATACATAAATGAAGGGCAGGTGGGTGGCCTTTCCAGATACTCGCCATTCTGCAGTGATATTACCAGCTCCCTAACGCAGCCCTGGTCGATCCGGATGTGGGAGTAGGGCACTTCACCGAAGCTGAATATTTCCCACATTACAATTCCGAACGACCACACATCCGACTTTTCCGAAAAGACTTTATCCATGATGGATTCTGGTGGCATCCATCGAACCGGCAAAGCACACTGCGAAACAGCACAGCTGCTGTACTGTTGACCCATTACGTATTCACTCGTTTGCTTGGCCATGCCGAAATCCGAAATCTTGAGTATCCGCCCCTCGCTAACAAGAATGTTGCGTGCGGCTAAATCTCTATGAATGATGGAGCGACTGTTTAAATACTCCATTCCACGACTGATTTGAAATGTAAAATCAATCAGGTCTCTGGTGCAGAGTGTTTGTTTGTCTA
>JAQGAU010001715.1:0-18012 GCA_034698045.1 Paramacrobiotus richtersi | reverse complement strand
CGCAATGTTCTTTACTGGAGAAGTCAGAAGTCGTTTGTGTTGCTCAGTTCATTAAAGAGAAACTCCCAAAGTTAACATATTTAAAAAAACCGAATATACGACATCTGAAACTTAGTAAAACACAGACGAACAAATTACCACTGGCCGAACCCTCTGTCGCACGATATGCAACTTTACTGAAATAAACATGGTAGAATCTATATACACTATTATACAGCTAAGAAAAAAGAAAAGCAGAGAAACTGCAGCAATATACACAATCATAATTATCACGGTTATCGATCTTCCATTTTTAACAGTCGCTACATCTCAAGCAAATGCCCGTATACGCATCACCAAAAACACAATTAACAAAAAAGAAAGCCGAAAAAAATCATAATTATGACATACATCAATATGGTAGTAACAATTGTAATTAACCATATAATTGTCAATTATTGCTACAAAACCACAGAAAACTTAGCCCGCCCCCTCGTCTTTCTGGGCTTCTCCGCCGTCAGATTTCGTCAGCGTCCTCGCTGGTGCCTTGATTCTCCAACCCGCCGTTGTCTGTTAGTAAGTGTCTGATTGCCACCAGGTAAGATTCTGCTGCCTCTTGCAAAGCCAGGATCGCGCTGACCTTGAAGCGCCAATCACGAGTTATACCGCATTGTGCAGCTACTTCTCGAATCAGACGAGCAAACGGCGCTTTGCGAAGCAGCTGCTCGCCAGAGCTCTTCTGTCTCCGAATCTCCGCGACTGTTTTGTCAAATCTTTGCGGATTGGGTGGCTTGCGCGGATGGCCGCCCTTAGCGACAGGACGCTTGCCTTTCTTCACAGGGCGGTTGGTGGACTTCCGTTTGGTTTCCTTTGCAGGTTGGGGTACCGGTGATGGAAGCGCTGAAGTACCATTTTGACTAGCTGCAGGCAAATCCGACGACGTCGTCGGGCTACGATCTGTCAACAACGGCATAAATAACAACAGTACTACCAGTGCAGAAATTAAAACAGCACTGCATAAGTTAACTACACAAGGAACATAACATCATGCAAACCCGAGATCAATATACCGTGCCCTGCGTCCAGCACATGAGGTAATTTGAGATGGAACTTGAACGATACAAAAATGTTCAGTTACTTAATCAAACGGTTAAGTAAATCCCAGCAACATCCTACCTGGTAGCGGTGGTATTGCGATGGACTTCACGGGTCCTCGGCCAGAGGCTGGACTGTGGGTCGCTGGAGGCCTCGATGGTGCGGGTCCTGGGGTGCCAGAGTAAGTATGGCTCCTGTCATCTTCTGGAGACGGCGTGAACCCGACCGGCTGTCTTTCGATTAAGTTTGGTGGTGTGGGTTGCTGTTCGTTGATGCTGCTGGCTTGGCGGCGGGATAATCGCCTCGACTCCTCCGCAGAAGTACTCCTATCTCCACGGGGACGAACGTATCTGCGGGATTTGGCCAGTTTCAGGCTTCGGGGGCTTCGGGCTCCTTCATCGCCACGAGGTAGCACCATTCTTTATTAGTAAGATAAACTGTGGTGCGAAGATATGATTCAGACGATAACTTTCAGTGCAGGAACTGCAAAACTACACACAATTTCGCTGACGAACTGTATTAAACGGTGGTGCTCAAAGTTTGCAACGCTAATGCAATTTTAGAGGTCTGATAACAAAATAATGCTCCGCTGCGAATCACTACAGGATATTGAGGCGAACCGAAGTAATTGTAATGTAACTGCAGTTTATGGTTTAGCTGTGACTTGCATACAGCTGTTTCCCTGTCATGCTTTCTCTGCGGAAAGTTAAGGCGCGCAAATCGCTGCGCTATGCACTACGGTCTACGGCCACGCTATGCACTGCGTTCACTACGGCCCGGTGAAGCAGAGCGCCGAAGCAGACTTTTCGGGGCAGACTCTCCACGTATACTCCTGTGGCTCCCGACCTTTACTACTCGTATTTTGAGAGCAAAAAAATAATTCGTTTCTTTTGAGTTTTGAGCGCGCTTTTTATGAATTTTTAGGCATGATACTTTAAAATCAGGACGTTAACTGTTTTGCTTACAGTCTGCATGTATCCAGACTTTCATTGCATCTTGATTTCACAATCGGTTTTATCTAGCAGCTGAACGAAAGTATTTGGGAAGCCACATTGTACGGTTACGGTGTTTCATCAGTATCGCGCATTGATGCAGCCATGTCTTCATCCAGTGAAGTTGAGGAACCCCACAACAACGACGCTTCGGACACGGAGAAGAAAGTAGAATCCAATAAGGCAGTCTCGGAAAGTCCTGCAGATGCTAAAACAAAGAAAGAGTCCAAACCAACGCCTGCCAAAAAGTCTGTCAAGCCCCCTGAAGTAAATACATGGGAAATGTCATTTTTAATGAGCTCTTCGAAAAATCAGTCCCTTCTTGATTTCGCACAGTTTTAGTTGTCTATTTGGGGACTAGTACGAGTCTGACAAACAAAATTCATTGTGAAAGTGTTACTCCGGGGTGTTTTCGAAATGATAGTAAAAAATCTGTTGTGAAAATGGGTTTTTGCATCGTTAGGCCCCGCACAACGAAGGAAACTCGAAAAAGCGGAAAATTCACGACAGCTCACCGGAAATCGAGGGAAATCCATCCCCCGCCAAGGAACTGGCCAAACGGAAGAAGATTCCCACGATTGTTGGGGATTCGGATGAGAGCGATTCGGATACGGAGATCCACAAGCAGCGTCAGCGCGAGGTTCGTTTCTATGTGAAAAAATGGCAGGTGTTGGTGTTATCGCGGTGAATCGATAGATATGGTGTTGTAATGCGTCCACTAGTGCGAAATACAGATGAATAATAACGGAATTTAATTTTTCATAAATTAATCTATTTGGTTCAGACAGATTGATATGGAAATTGTTTTGTTATTTACCGTCTCGTTTTTCGTTAATGATCTCTTGTTATCATGGTTAGGTGACTTTTTTTCCATATTTGAAACCGTGATAAGTGAAAAAGTTTTCTTTTTGACGTTGCGGTTATGATATTTCTCTTCGGGATAAAATTTCGATATTTTTGTCGGTTATCTCCCTAAAACTAACATTACCGAGGCAAATTTGCGGAATATACAAAATTTGGAAAAAATCTAATAAATTAATTCATCTCGTTTTTTCCCTGGATTTTCAATGTTTTCTTGTCTCTGATTGGTTATTTTGTGTTATGCCTGTTGTAGATCTTAAAGCGGCTGAAGGACAGTGCCCGGGTCAAAAAGCGGGAGGTGGATACATCAGATTCTGAGGATGATACATCCAGCAAGCGCCAAAAAAAGAAACCCTCTGGCAAAGCTGAAACAGCTCCGGTAGCGAATAAATCACCCAGCAAAGCACAAAAATCGGTTGGGAAGATTTTCTCACTGCTCGTTTTACTGGAATGTGGCTTAGACAAGTTTTAGTTGCAGAAAAAGAAGGAAGATTCTGGATCTGATGATTCTGATGCGCCGAGAACGGTACTGCAGTTTAACACGTTGTAGTTGTAGGACAAGTTCAGTAGTTTTTTATATTTTTTTATTAGTTTATATTTTTTCAGTAGATTTATACAATTTCTGTACAAATAGTACGGTAATTCAAGTATGAGACGTATTGTGTTTAATATGTTTTGTTTAACATGTACCATGTGGAATACGTAGTGTATGGGCTGCTAAGCTCGGTAACGCTATTCAGCATATCATCAGTATCATCGTGTAATAAGTTCGTTCTACGAACGGTAAACTCAGGATCAGTTTCCCAAACTTTTAACTTTTTTTTAAAAATATTTTTGACACTTTTCCCAGAGAACTTTTATTGGTAAATGTTTGATAATAGTGTTCTGGTTGGTTGTACAGTCGTGGAGAGAAAACATGATTGCGTTTACAGTCATCTTTGCAATTGCAAAAGAAACCACCGGCCAAATCATCCCGGCAATCATCCGAAGTGGACGATAAAAGCAGTATTTCCGGCAAAAAGAGTGAGGAAACTGATTCCGAGGCAGAACATGTAAGCTACAATTTTACAGTCTTTTTAACGTTTTTTACGAAAATTCTCGCGGTCGTATTAGAAGAAAACGTCCCAGTCTTCCAAACCGGGCGTACCTTCCAGTCCAGTTAAGAAACCTAGCATACAGAAGAAAATCGTCAAAAACAGTGATTCCGACGAAAGCAGCGAGCCGAAGAAAGTAAGCAGTCATGAAGAAAAAAGCTTGCATTGATTCTTGCTCAAACTGATATATCATTTGTTTAAGTCCGGTAATATTATTCCGTGGTTTTAGGACAAGAACGGGAAATTCAAACCGTCAGTTATTACCAGTAAAAAACCAAAAACATCATCTGATTCCCACAGTTCGGAAGAAATTGAGGAACAGGTATTACTGCTTTGTTTGTCGTTTTTATGTCAGGTCTAACAAGTTGGCTTCGAATTTGAGTCAGTTTTACCTGCATTTTGCGTTAGTTTTACCTGTCGTTCACTGATTATGGTACACGCAGCAGGTATGTATTTATTTTAGGAAAAGGGTTCGAAAACTGTGGGAAAAGCCAAACCAGCCGCTAAGAATCTCGAGAAATCTTTTGAAGAACTGGACACCGACGAATCAGAAGAAACGAAAAAAACGGTACGTTTGGCTTTGCTTTAACGTTGATTTTACCAGCATTCTTCGCTCATGAATGGTGTACTCTTTGGACGCAGTAGAAATGTAATTATTTTAGGTAAAAGATTCAAAAGCTGTTGGGAAAGCCAAACCTGCCGCCAAGAAACTCGAGAAATCTTCGGAAGAACTGGATACCGACGAATCGGAAGAAACGAAAAAACCGGTACATTCCGCTGTAGAAATTGAGCAACAAGTGCTAGTGCTGTGTTACCTATTTGTCTTTATGATTTTCTTATGCATAATGGGGTGACTCGGCATTTACGTCTGATTTTACTAGGATTTATGCAGCCGTCATATACATTTTTTGTTGACTAATTGTGGACTCGTTAGATACAGTAGAAATGTGCTTGTTTCAGATAAAAGATTCAAAAACCGTTGGAAAAGCGAAACCAGCCGCCAAGAAGCTCGAGAAATCTTCGGATGAATTGGATAGCGACGAATCAGACGATACGAAAAAACCGGTACGCTCCGCTAAAGAAATCAGGACGAAATTGAGCAACTGGTGGTAGTGATTTGCATTTCGGTTTTGTGCGTAATGGTTTTATTTGCATTGACCTTAATTTTACTAGCATTTGTAAAACCATTCTACGTTCATTTATTGTCGACGCAGTACAAATATTATGTAGAAATATTATTTTATATAGATAAAAGATTCAAAAACTGTTGGAAAAGCGAAACCTGCCGCCAAGAAGGTCGAGAAATCTTCCCAAGAACTGGACAGTGACGAGTCGAAAGAAACGAAAAAACCGGTATGTTCCGCTAAAGAAAATCGGGAAACAGTTGAGCAATAGTTCTTAGCGCTGTGAATGATGTGATATTCATTTTTATGCTTTTCATGCGTAATGGTTGGCTTTGCATTTGCGTCAGATTTTACTAGCATTTACAACGTTATATTCTATACATTTTTTGTTGACTGATAATTATTGTGGACTCGCTGGATGCAGTAGAAATGTAATTGTTTCAGATAAAAGATTCAAAAACTGATGGAAAATCAAAACCTGCTGCTAAGAAGCTCGAGAAATCTGCTGAAGAACTGGACAGCGACGAATCGGAAACAGCAAAAAAAACGGTACGTTCCGCTAAAGAAAATTAGAAACCATTTGAGTTGGCGCTGTGTTTTTCCTTTTTTCCCCTTTTTTTATGCATAAATTGCGTAATGGATTGGCTTTGCATTCACGTCAGTTGTGCTAGATTTATAGAACCATTCTTTGCTCATTGATTGTGGACTCGTTAGATGCAATGTGACTATTTTAGATAAAGAATTCGAAAACCAGTGCAAAATCAAAACCGGCTGCCAAGAAGCTTGAGATATCTTCGGAAGAACTGGATAGTGATGAGTCGGAAGAAACGCAAAAACCGGTATGTTCCGCTTAAAGAATATCGGGAAGAAATTAAGCAACAGGTGCTGTGTGGAATTAATTGTGGACTTGTTTGACGCATTTGAAATATAATTATTTTAGGTAAAAGATTTGAAGACTGTCGGAAAAGCGAAACCTGCCGCCAAGAAGCTGGAGAAATCTTCGGAAGAAATGGATACCGACGAATCGGAAAAAGCGAAAAAACCTGTATGTCCCACTAAAGAAACATCTATCTAAGAAGTACTCAATAGTTTCCGGTTTTTACCCTAGTCTCCGAAAGAGATAAAGCCCGGTAAAACCGCAGCTGGTAGCAAAACCACAGCCAAACCTGAAAAACCAAAGCCTACTGCCAAATGCAAGGTGAAATCTGAATCAGTGGAAAAGGAGTCTGACGGCAGTTCACCCGATAAATCAAAGGTGAGCTGAGCTTATTTGCCGCTAAAGTCTTCGGGTTGACAAGGTAAAAAGTAATTAATTATTATTAAGGAATTTAGAGATTTTTTCGAGTAATTTCTTCCATATTGAGCACGTCTGTTGTAATGAGAAAATTTATTTTTTTGGGGATAATTCCTTACAGAAGGACGGTAAAAGCGGTGGTGGAAAGGAGAAAGATGACCCGTTGAAACGGTATAAATTGTATCTGAAGGAAGCGGGTATTCGCATCAACAATTACGCCAAATTCTTTGCTGGTATCAACTCGGTTAAGAAACAGAAAGAGAAGATTCTGGAGTATCTGGCTGAACAGGGTCTTGCTGGTAAGAGTTGGTTGGTAGTGTAATTTTTTTCTTTTGATATTAATGTGCATTAATATATAAATATATAATACAATATAATATTTGATACTATTTATTTTAATATTTATATAATGTAATAGATAGTATATTTATTTAATTAATGTATTACATATATGGCACTAATATCTTTTATGAGTATTTTAATTTCGGTATAAATGACTCGGATAATACAATATAATATTAATACTATTTATTTTAATGTTTATATAATGTGATAGATCGTATATTTATTTAATTAATATATTAAATATATGGTATTAATATATTTTGTGAGTATTTTAATTTCGATATAAATGGCTCGGAAATATTCCTGCAGCTATTTTACATTCTGGTGTTGAAACTTGTCTAATCAATTCGCTTGATACTGTATGGAAAACCGTAACGCTTTTGTCTTTCTGTTAGGTAAACCGACCGTTGAATCGTGCCGGAAACTACGCGCTAAGCGCGAAACCGCTGCAGAAATCGCTTCCCTGGATACGCGCAACATTTTCACTGGTAAACACTTTATTTATCTTCTCTGTACGATCAGGATCATCTGATTAACATTGGTCTAATTCAGGACGGACGCGCGGATCGCGTACTGTTGCTCAAGGAACCAAATCTGGCGCTACGAAGGGGAAACGTCCGCCATCCAGCTCGGAGAGTGAATCAGACGAGGTGGATGTCGGAGCGTTGGCCCACAACAGTGACGATGAGGAGGACTCGGGGGATGCGTTTGCCGGGCTGCGGGATTGTATTGGCGAGGATTCTGAATGATCTTGTCTTTTGGGTTGCTTATGATTTGTGCATTGTACAGGACAGTATGCTTTTGCATTGTTGGGCTGGTATTTTCAAGTTTATTATGGTGGTTTTAATTTGCACAGAGATAAGTCGTTTTTTTGTTGATTTGTGGTAAATATGGGGTCGTGTATGGTTCTGAAACTGGAATAAATGTGTTCAAAGGAATTAAAAAATAATTTGCAATAGTATCATGCCAGTTGCGAATACTGCATCCGCCCATGTTGGCAGTTTGACATGCTGTATCTGTACATTGCGGCCTTTTGAGAAAATACGGTCTGAGTTCTCAGTTTTAACTTGAAGTTTTTTAAATTGTTCATCGTAGTTTTGTGGATCGAGTTACAATTTTTGCTGCCGCTTTCGGCTCTCTTTCAATACCTATCGTAAATCGTTGCTCCCTTTCGATAAGAATGGCGGAAAACGGTGAGGAAGAGATGGATGTGCAGGAACCCGCTTCCGATAACCCACTGAAAGCATCCTACGAGGACCGTCTCCTCTATGTCACCGAAATCGCCAAACCCATGGCTAGCAAGAAACTCACCAAACGAATCTATAAACTGATCAAAAAAGGTGTGTTACTCCACAATCTCTTCTTTCCGGTGGGTATTACAACCAAGAACCTTGTTTTTGCAGCCAAAAAGCAGAAAGGGTTCCTGAGAGCTGGCTTGAAGGATGTGCAGACGCGACTGCGAAAGGGCGATCGGGGGTGAGTTTTATCTGCGTTTTAGGGTAAAGCATGTGGAGATTATGTTGGAATGTGTTGTAGTTTGGTGGTATTCGCGGGGGATGCGCAGCCGATCGACTGCATGTGCCATTTACCCTGTGTCTGCGAGGAGCTCAATCTGCCGTATGTCTACACTCCATCCCGGCAGGTGAGCAATTTTCTACTCACTTTTAGTCAGACTACATGCTCGGCTTGTGAAATGTAATGAGTAGAGCCCTAAATTGAAATTAATCGCATATACTTCACAAAAAAGCACATGTGGAGTTTTTTCGATATCTTTTCTGAAATGCTGATTTTTTGCTCGCCATTTTATGAATTATTTTAATTTTGTTTGTCATGTCTTTAGATTTAATTAAATAAAAAATCAGTAGTTAATATAATTCAAGTTTTCTGTTATACACGGATCAGTCAAAAAATTAATAATCTGATTTTAAATAAATTATTGACGATTTTTCGATAATCCTATTCAAAAATGTATTTCCTTCCTTGTTCTTTTGCGTTTGATTTTTGAAGAGTTGAACTGTGTTGTAAAAGCTGTAATTTGTAATGACAGTGTGTATGCCCTTCTCTATATTGCTAAAAAATTCATTTTTTGGCGTTTGTATGAGAGAAATCTGTAATCATCAACTCTGGAATTAGCAGTGACTCAAAAACGCTTTTTCAGTTTTCGGTTGCATACAGCATTAAAATCCGTGTTTTTTCCGTAGGATCTTGGATTAGCCATGGGAACGATGCGGAAAGTGATGATGATGCTGATCCTTCCGCATGACGACTACCGTGAACTGTATGACAAAACCACCCAGGAAATTGGAGCGCTGCCAATGGCCAGTTAAACCAAACGCCGAAAACATCTAGAAAAAAATTCCCGATATTTTATTCGTTTTTTTCATTTCCAGATCGGTGTAGGAACTTCTTCCTCTTTGTTATGGTGCTGCATTTATCATTGTATTAAAACTACATTATTTTACGTGTATTAGTTTCTGAACATATTGAAACTGGAAAATGTTGCAAAAATAAATTGTTCGCGAAATAAATCATCATTCTTCATCCATCTCGTCAAGAGTTTCCTCCACACTTCGTTTCTCCGCTCGATTAGGACGTAATGGGGATGTATTCTTTTTGACCAGTAGATGATCGTTTTCATCCTGTTGCACAGCGGCTCGTTTGCGTTCTTCCTTCTGTTTGGCTTCGATGATATTCTCGCACTTTTTCCGACCCATCCGACGGTAATCTGTTAAAAACCGTCGTTTTTTATCTATGTTGAAGATAAAGAAATTAAAACCTGCCATACGTTGTACAACGTCCGGTGGAATTTCCGCGATACAGTTGGGACACTTTACGCTCTTGTCGTCGTTGTGGGGACCGATAATACGGAGGAGACATGCCGGATGGCAGCGTTTTTTGCAGTCCAGGTTGCGGCACTGATAACCCTGAAAAATGCGAAATTGTAACATTCTGAAGTATATTAACCGTTAACCATCACTAATCAGACCAAATAAGGTCAAAAATCTAAAGGAAAATTATAGATGAAAAACGATATGCAAAAAAATCGCACAAATCAGCAGAAAAACGAAACCTAAATTTTACGTGAATTTCACCGATTAAACCTGACGATACAGTGGGAAAAATCAATGAATCAGCGGAATAGAACAACAGCCGCGACAAGTGATATAATAAGGAATTATATGCACGAAAATTTATTTGAATGATTTTTTTGTTGCTTACTTGAGCAATAATCAATCCCCGGCATAAGACACAGCTTTCCACGGCTTCCGGGTTGGTTTCGCGGAGGAATGGCTCCAGCTCGGCTAAAGCTCGTGGGCCCAGACTGACATTGCCCTTATCCTACAATTACAGTTACAAAATACATATTTTCCAGTTTTTCAGCTTATCCTACAGTTACAGTTACAAAATACATATTTTCCTGTTACAGTTTTCAAAAGCAACTGCTTACTGTATTTTTTCCTATAAATAACTACAGTAAGCATTTATTGTCAGTACAAGGAACACTAACACCAATAAGGTATAAAAGATCGGTTGAATAGTCCAGAACAATCCTTACGTTAACAGCAAGGAATCCCAGTGATGCGAACTTATCCACACAGCTTTCCGCGTTGCTCTGGGAGATTTTCTGTGACATGGAATCCCGCCGGTTCATCGCCTGATGCTTGGAGATGAAGCCGCGCTCCGATTCCAGAAGTTTGGGAATCTAGAGAAGAACGCCAAGTTGCAAACACACAGCCAAATGGAAAAATCGATGGGCAGTCTATATTCAGCAAAAAAAACCAGCTAAAGCTACAATAAAAACATTTCGGCGTCCTATATTAATTAATCAAAATTCCCAGCACATTATCAACTTCCTTCCATAAAAGACAATAAAATTGCTGTTGCATATTATCTTATTGAGTTTAACAATGATTCCGATGAAATTTTATGTTAAAATTCATGCGGGAACTTACCACAGTGTACAGCTGTTCCAGTTCGGCAGGCTTGAAGATTTCCTGCAGTTTATATATTCCGACTTTTGCCAAATTCACCTGCAACAGAGTTTTAACATCAATTTGCGTCAGTTTACTTACGAACATTGCATACTCCTTACATAGTAAAAAAGACGAACAGAAAAACGGTCAACCAAATTAAAACAAGAAACAAAAACATAACACACTTGATAGAATAAGCAACAAGAAAAAACGAAAAACAAACAAGAAAAACCGCCTGAATGCCGAATGCCATGAATGACTTCCACCGTGTAACGTACCAAGCAGTAATAGCTCTCGATTTCATCCCCAGCAAACACCCGTTTGATTATCAGATTATACTTTTTCAACCTCCCGTTAATGACGCTCATTGTCGCTGCCAATGCATTCACGTATTCATGAGGATTCTCCGGAAATTTCACTACAAAAACGGCTAAGATTTAGTTGTGTCCGAGATTCCAGTTGGGAGCACGACACCATGGCTCGAAAAGAACACATTGCAACCGCCCGGTGACGTCTTGTTGGTGCATTCTGAGCCACCCTCGGCACGCCACTACCTTGTCTGATTTTCGTTTTAAAAACTTAAATCAGATTCCTGTTGATGTGGATGTAAGTGATTGCCAGGATATTGAAACACAAATTAATGCAAACACAATTTTCCACCACGAACCTTGAAATTCCTCGCAAGTCTGACGGAACGTCTCCCTAACAGCCACAGCATCCATCATGGAATTGGCCAAGTACAGATTTAGGATGGTCTGGTGAAAAGTGCCAAATTTAGCAAAATCGACTTTCTCTTGAGGTTCCGCAGCTTCAGGAGCTGTGGCGGGATTGGTTCGTGATGTGCTTGGCTGGGGGGATGCATCCTTAGGTTCCTGGGAACCTTGGGAAAACGTCTGCGTACCTTGTCGCGTTCGTCGCGGAGATGTGCGAAGAGGCTGCGACATGGTCGTTTTTGGAGAAAATCAAACTATGTTGGTTGTGATGGTTCAGGTTATCCAACTTAATCCGTTAATGCCAAAGCTGTATGGCTCACTTCTCAGCATCAAAAGGGAATCGATAACCGATACTTTATCAAAAGTGATAAAGCAATAATTGAACGTGAGTTCTTTGTGGCAAATATGTACGACAATCCGAAAACAGCTGTAACAAATCGAAGGTTTTCCAAGTCTGTGACAGTCGTAAACATAAAAAAGGAAAACGAAAAATTTTAGCGCGCTGAATTTTTCTTCAGTAGTACACGCCTTATGGCTTGGCTCGCCGTCTGCTCCAAAAACCTCCGAGCGAAACATTATTGACTTAGACTTATTAGTTGTTGTTATTGTTAGAACACCGAAACCCCCTTTTGCAGTTTTTTTGTTACAGCCAGTTTATTTTATTGTTATTTGTTATGAATGAGGATATTACGCGGTTTTTTGATGGGCTGTTAAATTAATGGTGTCAGTTTCAACCTGCAACATGTACAGTACCGGAAGGGGAAAAACGAAGAGTGGCTCGGCTCACCACGCGCTGAAAAACAATTTGAAAAACGACGATTTTGTTATTTGTAATCCGGGCTTCATTTGGAAATTTTGATAGCAGTGATCAATAGCAGTGATAGCGTAACGTGTAATGTGTGATTTTGTGTGTCAAAAAACATCCTTTCTTTAGCAGCAGTAGAACGTCAAGTTATATTTTTTGAATTTCTAAGCATTTCCGCGATGCTTGGTCGCTTATTTTGTGCATCAGCGCTCGCGGCGCGCTTATCAGCTGTCACGGATACTTCAAGACTGCCTCCCTGTCTTTCATGCATTTCGAGATTATACATCCATTCCCCAGTCCCTAAAACCAACTTACAACTTTCCCTGTCTTCCCTTCATACATCGGCACACTTGGGTGCACGAGGAGCGTCAGCGCGAAGCGTCATTCCTCCACAAACCGAGGCAGTTCCCGAAGCAGCGGAGACGGTAAAAATCCACATTGTTTTCAGTCTCAACTCCGTTTGGATGTTATTTTGGTTTCGAACGATGTTAGGGAACGCAGGAGGATGGAGAGGATGATAAATTGTATCGCATGATCGAACTGGAAATCAAGGGGCATGAAAATGCCGTTCTTGGGAGCTACCAGTGGTTCTTATGTCGAGCGGCCAGGGAGCTGGGTGTGCGAGTCAGTCGCGTGTAAGTCATCGGCTAATCGTCGTGTTTTGTAACTTTTGTCAGTGCTCAGTCTCTTTGACTTTTTTCAGACGATATGGTGTTTTTCTACCTGTTTCTGAACATCTATTTGGCTTTTTAATATGGTTTCTGATTTTGTTGGCTGATTTTATATTTGACCTAAAATGATTTTTATCAGTTACTTTTTAATACTTAATTTTTTTCCCGATTTATTTATGGTGCTAAATGATTTTTAATAGGTTTTTTAGTAGTTAATTTGATGATTATTTTTAATAGGTTTTTTAAAAAATTAATTTAATGAGTATTTTTAGTAGTTTAAAAAAAATTGATTTAATGACTGTTTTTATAGGTTTTTTGTAAAATTAATTCAATGGCTATTTTTTGACTTTTTAGGTACACTCCACTACGGCATTACGAGCGTATGTCCTTGTTAAAATCGAGATTTATATACAAGAAGCATTTTGTACAATATGAAATTCGGACGTATTCGCGAGTTATCCAGGTGAGGAAAACAGCGAACATTTTCTCGTTCCATTATTGGCTCGGCAGTAAATATTTAAATTTGGTTTACAGCTGAAATACCTTACCGGATCTACAGCTGATACTTATCTCGAGTATGTGCAAAGGAATTTACCGGAAGGAGTGGCGATGAAAGTTCTCAAGGTGATAATTTAATTCTGTTTTTTTACGCTTTTTCCTAATTTTTTTAAGGAATTTATTGGTGTATTTTTTGATAATCCAAACTTAAACGTGTTTTTTTATTTGTCACGGTTTGAGTGTTCAGTTTTCCGTCAGTGAGTCCGTAACAGTACAGAAGACAGTTGGGCATTTTTTTGTAATTTTTCCCAGACTAACCCCTTTATTTTTCTCCCTTTTTTCCGTCACGGGGAAGTTTTTTTTGTTACATAACAATTCTGTACAGCTTTGGCTGTTTCGGAACCTGAAGAATATAAACTGACCGTTTTTCGGATTTTGTCAGCTTTTCTGTTGCTTCTAGTGTCAGATAGAGGCGTTTCCCGGTCATTTGGTGCCTCCACAGAATCAAGAGTCCCAAAAAGACGCTACTGCTACATGAATATGTAACTGGCTGTCTGCGGTGTTCTGAGTTTTTTTAATTAAATTGCAGCCGTGTTGTTGCGAACGTTTATGTATGGTTATGGTCTTGTGTTGCGAAACATGTCATCTTCGGTTCCTGACACAAATTATCGTTTGGACAAAAAATAAACAATGTTGGAACAATTAAATTTACGGTTTTGATTGAAATCGCTTGTATATGATGCGCTCTGCGCCCTGTAAAATTGTAAATAAAAATAATAAAAAAATGTAAATAATATTGTATGGTCAACCGAATCTGTAGGCAACCGCCCTGCGCCGGTTAATGAAATCACTATTGTACAAGCACAGCTGATACTGAATTCTGCTCTTGTTTGTCTTTTCACCGAGTTTTCACCTTTTGTTTGGGCTTTTGATTCTCGTTCATGACTGAAATGTAATTTTCACTCCATTGTGAATTCCAAAGCGTGAATCTGCGTCTGTCGTGTTCGAGACCCTTCATTGTAAGGACAGATCTGAATGGTCGCTGTAAAAGGGTGTTTGCAATACAGTACAAACTTGTTGCATCTTGCACATTATTGTGATTGATATTGTACAGCTCCCTATGACCGTTAGAAGTTCTCCCCTGGCACTGGAATACGACCTGAGATAAACTCCGAAATTGACTGTGCGTCTCAATGGGAGTATGAGCGGAAAATGTCACATTTTTCTCCAGGGAATGCCTGGTAAGTTCGCTCCATCATATTTAGAAGAACTCATTGGTTTATCGTTTAAACTTCGTGTACCAGGGTCCGGCAAGACAACATGCATACTCAAACTCTTCCACCATCTCCAGCACCAAAAAACCCAGCCATTGTCCCTCAGTGGCTTTTGCACGGAAGAACAGCGCACCCCCAATGGAATCCGCAGCGGATTCCTCGTCCGTGATCTGATCTCCAACACCACCTGCCCCCTCGCTTCCGTCAAGTAAGCGCGCCTCCTTGGCCATCTTCCACCCTGTCTACGAAAGATACGTTGCAGCAAAACCACCGAGAAAGCTCCCACCGTCGGGAAATACCACGTCCAGTTGGAAGCTTTTGAATCGTTGGTTATGCCACTTCTCCAGCACGCAACCGCCTCCCCGGGGGGTGGCGTGTTCTTTTGTGATGAAATCGGCTCCATGGAGCTCAAATCGTCCCGGTTCTTTCCGGCCGTGAAGCAAGTCCTGGACTGTCCGGGGATGCGGGTGATGGGGACGCTGCCCGCCCGGGGGCGACTCCCGGGAGCGGTTGTTGAGGTGATGCAGCGGAGGGATGTGGAAATTTTCCAGGTAAGATGTATTGTTTTTGTCGTTATGCACATTTTGTTTGTGCATGTTTTGTCCCAAAAAAGTTGAACTAAATAGTAAAACGTTGCAGATTAAATTCCAGCTTTTGCTGTAATTTTTTCAAGTTACGGTGTAATGAAAATACAGCGGAAACTGTATAGAAGCATAAAACTCGACTTTCCTTTTATCGCTCATACGAATTTTAAATTTATTACTATTAGGTAAGTGCACCCGCTGATGCGGACACTGAAAGGAAGAAATTACATGCGGCAGTAAAAGATGAGTTATAAGGGCATTTATGTGCCATAAATGATGTCATTCATACAAATTACATCAGTGTAAATGCATATGTCTCAGTCAATCAGTCTCGACAATATTATTTCGCTCGAATATTTTTTTGTTCCTTGTGATGAAATTATATATATATTTTAATATATATTTTATCTAATAATAATATATTAACAAATAAATATATTTGTTAAAATATTGTTTTAAAATCTCTAGCCATAAAGGAAAGCACTGGTTCATTTTCAAGTATTTTTAATTTTTAATTATGCTTTGAAAAAAATCAGCAAAGGACACTGGTTAGGTTTTTGTCGAATCTTCTTAACAAAGGAACTTCTGTTTTTTTGCTTAATAACTTTGTTTTGTGGTTGTAGATTTCGAAAACTAATCGGGAAACACTGCCGCAGGAGATTCTTTCATATTTCGACAGCTACGCACCGCACCCACACGGGCCCAGTGGCGACCGGAAGTGAGGCGTTCCACATTTTTAATTAAATCGACATGTTCTGAAACCGACTTCTGTACATGTGCATCACAGTGTTCTTGTGGATTAATATGTTATGTTAACCGATTATGTAAATATGCAGATGATTCTAATCGGTGATAAATAAACGATCGACGCTGTGACTAATCACTATACAATCGCAGATTTGAACTTATTTCTCTTTTAATTACTGGAAATACGTTTTAGTTGTGAGCGTATCAAGAGCAAAGAATCAGCAACAACGTTAAATTCAAATGTCACTGTGTAGACAGAATGTACAGATTCTGTACAGCAAAGAATCCAAAACAAAAGAAACGATGTTAACAATAGCATACTCGTTATTTAGCGCGCTACGCACAAAATGAAATGGTACTGTATGCAGCTGTAGTTGTACGGTAATTGTAATAATGTCGACGGAAAAAAGCTACACACACTGCATGTACCTCAGAAGTACTTCTATGCGCGGTATTAATTGGAATTAATATTAACTGGAATTAGGGATATTTAAAAGCTGTAGCATATATGGGTAAACGGCATATTCAGATACAGTAGATCCGCATACTTCATAATAATAATTTCATGCACACTACGTATTATTACAGTATATGCGTTCAACAGAACAACGCACGGATCTTTTCGGTACCACAGAAAACAGCAGTTAGTTTAAACTAACCACAGATTATTAGCTTTATTAGCTTTTGTACATTATTATCATTCTTGTACCTGGTCTGCTACACTATAAATGAACCTGTACTGTATATGTGTTTCGCTATGGGATACAAATGTATAAGTGTTTTTCAAATTACCGATGTATTATGTACCGTCGATACATGATTTTTTGTGTTTTTAAACGTACTGCATTTCGGGATCGAACGGCAGTAAGTTTGGGCCAAATCAAATTTCCATAAGTACCGGTAATAAATTCATCTTTTCGGGCCACAGCACAACAAACACAAACCGGTTGATTAGATGCCGAAGCAAAAAACAGCACAGTCGCAAGTCTGACGCGACCTTCATATAAAACTTGCGCGCCGCAGTCTGAATCATTATACGATCCATAAACATTCGGTTTATCTTAAGCCTTCTTTTCATATGCAATAATTCTGACTTCAACCGACTACCGATAAGCATCTTTCAGCCATGGGTGCCCGCAGGTGGTAATCGTTCGAGTTTTTCATATGTCGCAAAATGTTGCCAGCCCGTACTTAACGATACATTTTTTGTGATATTCCACCTCGCACAGTGTGCAGACTTTCGACTAGATGCATGGAGCTAGTCGTCGGACAAGTGCGATTTATACACCTGCCGGGCTTGCTTGTCGCAGTTTATTGGTATATTTCATGTTGGTATTTAACGGCCTTCTGTGCCTTATCGAATACGTTACACAGCATTCCACGTCAATAAATTAGGAACGGCTCTCGGCAGACAATCTTATGCCATAAATAACGCGTATTTAATGTATCGAAGAGAAACGTATAAAAATGTATCGGAACTTTGAATACAGCACTGCAAGCGAAACGAGCCAAGCAAATCCACATAAAAAATCAATTTCTTGATCCCATGAAAAGTGTTCAAAAGTGGTGGAAATCGTCGAAGATCCATGTTTCAATGATTCGTTGTTTTAACGCACTAAGCTTTTCTCGAAAGTTGGTGCGTTTTCCCAAAACCAAAACTTCCTGAAGAAGTTCTGCCGTATTTTTTATCACCAGCTGACTGATTTATCAAAGGTTTGAATTTACTTCCAACATTCTTAACTGCTTATGATAGTCGATTTAAGGTGAAAAAATACCGTGTGGGTTCCGTTTTGGGTGGTTCCGAAAGACAATTTCTTGCGTCAGATCGCAGATGTGTATCGTTACCGCATATGGTATACATGATAGCAAAGGGATTGCTCTACCTTGTGATCAGGTCACTGTTTACCCGCAGCGCGCGCGCAGCCCACAACAGGTGTGTAAACAAAGAGCAGGTAAATAAGA
>JAQGAU010001714.1:0-18015 GCA_034698045.1 Paramacrobiotus richtersi | reverse complement strand
AATTAAATTGTAAATTAAATTGTAAATTAAATTGTAAATTAAATTGTAAATTAAATTGTAAATTAAATTGTAAATTAAATTGTAAATTATTTAATTACAGGGAGTACTGCAAAAGCAGATTTATCCTCGGAAATGCATGGTATTACCGACTCGTGGGATCCCAGCGCGGGCGCCAATGAGGATCACATTCCGGTTGATTCGGATCTGGGGCGCGCCCGTGTGGAGGGCACGGTGTGGATTGGCAGCCAAAACCGCGGGTGAAGCGTAATTTCTCCCGTACTGTTTATCGTCGCAGTGAAAGGAGTTATTTTTTAATTTCTGTGTTCCGTAGACTGTACATTTATCATGCATCCCGCGAATACCGGAAACGGATCAGCAAGGTTGTGTTGGATGATGCAGTTCTGTGTATTGTGTAAGTGAATCTGTTATGAACAGAAATACTGGAAGAATTACATGTTAAAAATAATGGTGTTTGGTCAACAATAAAAATACAGGAATACGAAGAATGAATTGTATTATATTTATCGGGAATAAATCGAAAATAATAAATCTGACATAAATAAAATTAATATCACTAAATAAATAAGAAAATTAAAACAGTTTTTATGTCAACGAAAAATTATGAAAACAAATTGAACTAATATACAACATGAAGAAAAAATACTGAAAAATAATTATAATAAGTGAAGAATAATTAGTAAATAATTACACAATAAAAATATTAAATTCTGTACATATAAGATCTGACAAAACAATATACGGAAAAAAACAAATTAGTAATTATAGAGATATTAAAAATAATGCTTAAAATAATAATTAGAAAAAGTATGAAAATAATAGTTAGAAAAATATTTCAGTTATCAGAATCAACAGTTCGGAAAAAACTGTATATTAACAGGCATACGACGGGCCGCGTGTTGGCTTCTCTGGCCGATGGGCGGGTGGCGGTGTTCCGGCGTGTCCAGCCGGGCGGTTGGTGGGACACGACCAACTACCACCTGCTGAGTCTGGGCCAGACCGACCACTCGATCCGCGCCATGGCCCGTGTTCCCGCCCCTTATCCCGACTACATCCCGGGGCTGCGCCGCAACGGCGGCGCCCCCACCGGGCCGCAGCCGGAGCGGGCGTGTGTGTGGGCGGGATGCAAGAATCGGATTCATGTGGTCGATCCGCTGTCCATGAAGATTCTGGTGAGTTAGAAATCAGAAAATATATAAAAAAATATGAATAAATTATAAAAATTTATTTAATTAAAAAAATTAAAAATAGGCTAAAATGAGTTCAAAACAAATTGGAAATATACTAAAATAAATTCGGAATAAATAGATGTTAAATTTGAGATTTTTTTGTATGACAAATATCTGTTAGTTGATTTATTGATTTAACTGAATAAAAATTTTAATATAATGAAAATTCGAAATTATAAAAACGTGAATAAAAATTTTTTAAATAGTCAAAATATCTGAAATATACGGAAATAATTTCAAAATAACGAGATATTGAACTTTCGTTTTTTTATCTGGCTAATTGCCTGTTAAGTAATTTCTTAAACATAATTATAAATTACTTTATCTTTTAATATGCTGTTGTGTGTTGATTAGAGCACATTCGAAGCGCACTCGCGAGTGGACAGCGCCATCCGGCAGATGGCGGTGATTGGGCAGGGCGTGTGGATCTCGCTACGGCTGGACAATACGTTACGGCTGTTCCATGCCCGCACCATGCAGCATCTCCAGGATTTATCCGTCGAACCGTTATGCGCGCTGGTCGCCGGTACATACACTGGGAAATCATCATTATAACCATAATTAAATCTGTTTTTGGAAAATATATTTAAAAAGCCCTGATACTCAGTTAAAAATTGTTCATAAAATAGAAGACTGAAAAACATAATGCTTCCTTGAAAATATTATTTAAAATGAAATTTATGGAAGGATTTATTTTTGTAATTTATATTAAAATTAGGAACACATCTTCAAATTAAAAACATACTCTATGTTTAAATAAAATAATACTGAATGGTGTACAAAGCTCAGAAAATGTTTGATTTCGTGAACAAATATTAAAGAGATTAAAATTTGGAAGTTGTGAATTATGTTGGTGCTAATACGGAATAAAGACGACCATTTTTCTGTGTTTACTGAATGGTGTAATCTTGAACAGGTAAAGGGCGCCTGGGAATGACATTGGTCCGCATCACCGCCATGGCGGCGTCGTGCAGCAGGTTGTGGATTGGCACCAGTACCGGTGTGGTGATTTCGGCTCCGCTGAGTTTTACACCCGGTAAGTGGGATTAGTTTGCCATTGAAATCTCTTTTTAAGCCGTTTCTTTCTTGGTATCCTGGAAACTAGTTAGTTTTTTCGTTGTTATACATTTTAAAATTTTTATTCCTTTTATTTTACTATTTTATCCGTTTTAATTAAATTAATTTTATTCCATTATTTTATTTCCAGATTTACCGTTTTTCGGATGTGCAGTTTTTTAATTATATATTATTGTATTTTTAATTATTTTTAATTATTATTTTATAGTTGTATAATTTTTATCTTGTTTAATTTGGTCTTATTCCCGGTTACGGTTGCCGTAGTGAATATTGGTTATTTAAATTTGGTTTTTTTATCCTCACAGATTTCAACATGAAGTGTTTACTAAAATTTAAAAAAACCAAAAAATAAAAGATAACTGATTACGTAAAATGGAATAAACCGTGTGTGTATTATTATCATGTGTTCTGCACTTTTTTAATCCTTTTTCTTGATTTTTTTCTGCTTTTATGTTAACAGACGCGAGTAATCCCGACAAAGATTCCATTTCCTCCGCGGATGTGGCGAAATGTCTCCCGGGCTGTGATGACACTCTGGCGCAGGTTTCTTATCACGGACACCGTGAGGAAGTCAAGTTTTTCGTCTCTGTACCAGGTAGAACAATGTGCTCAGTCACTGTGATTGATTTGCCATTATTTCCCAGTTTATTTCTGAAAACCTCGAGTTTTTCGCAGTTATTATGTATTTGTGTAATAAAACGTTTTATTACATCCCGGTAAATTAATAAATTTTAAAATTATAAATAAATTTAATAATATATAGTAAAATAATAAATTTATATAACATTTTTTGGAAATAAGTTAATTAATTCTAAATTAACTAATATTAAATTAATGCTAAATTAATTATACTGAATTATGGTGAAAGTTTTTTCAGAAAATTATGCTTTTTTGGTTAGGTTTTACTCGCTTTTCACGTAGTAACTTGATTTGTAATTTGTAATGGGTTTTTCGTTTAGGAACGTACAAATCCAGCGCACCCAATCAATCCAGTACGGTCAATGAAACGAAACGCTTGCCGGATGACACCCGTTTGCTCATGTCCGGCGGAGAAGGCTATGTGGATTTCCGCTATGGTACACCATAAACATTACGTAGAAAATAGAAATAAATACACAAAAACGAAAAAAAAAGATTCGTATCATTGAAAAAAAATACGATAATATGATCTAAATCAAATTAATAAAATAATAACTGAATGAAAAACTAAAAATATATAAATACGTGTGAATAAATAACCGAAATATTTAAGCGGGTGGAAAAATAATTGGCTTATCGAGGATAATAATTGATTACATAGATTCATAAAACAAATACGAATGTGGACAAAAAAACGGTAGAAATTTTAGTAATTATCTTAGCGTTCGAAGCGGTTAATGGTTTGTTTAATCAAAAATACTAACAAAAATAAATGGTATTATTGAAAACAATACAACATATAAATAAATTAATAAAATAATAAATTATATAAAAATATAAAAATACATGTAAATCAATAAATAACCGAAATATTTTAGCCGGTGGAAAAATAATTAGTTTTTCGACTACAATATGATTATATTCCTAAAACAAACACAAATTCAGAGAAAAAAATGTATAAAAATTAATTTCTCGCTGTTAGAAGCTTTTGAAGGTGTCAGCGGGTTTTTTTAACCGAGAAACATGTTTTTCCCTGCAGACGACAGCAGCGACACCGGCGGGGACGAAGCCCAGCCCAACGCGGAACTCCGCACCTCCCGTTCCCACTTGATCGTCTGGCAGACGCCCCCCTCCCCGGAGCGGAAGCCCCCGTCGCCCAAACTGTAACACGATCATTTGCGGATCGGGAAATTGTGACAGGATCATGCAGGCAGCGAAATTGATGCAGTCTAGTCGGTCGTGGACATTATCAATGGAAACCCTTTCGTAGTATTGCTTCCAGGTGTTTTGGTGGGGTGTGTGTGTGTTACTGATTTTACAGATTTTTCTTTTCTTTTACTTGTCGAGTGGTTTGGACGGATATAGATTTGTTTTATTGGGTTTTATTAATTTTTATTGTAAATGTGATGTTAAATGTTGGGTGTGTTCTGGATGGTGTTTTTTTACACTTGGTCGTTTTTCTTTTGTGGAGTGTTGAATTGGGTGTTTTTTGGTTGTAAGACATTACGGTTTGAGGGTGGTTTAAGAAAACAGTAGAATGGTGAAGAAATTTGGTACTCCTGCAAAATGACGGTGAAAAGTGACCACTTTGTATCGCAAACAAATAATCTACAAACAACAACGGTACTTCGGACGTATTTACGAAAGTCTTGCTGTTTAATTAACCTATATGAACAGTGGGTATGAAAATCAGTTCCCGTACATCAGTTTGCCGATAATTGCGCAGAACGTGCTGGCAATACAGGCACGAAAATTTAATAAAGAACATTTGAATTTAAACTAAAAATACCGACATGTAGAAGTACTGTACATGCAATCGCGTCAGTTGGAAATACGAATAAATATATAGATTTATACAGCATAAATACACAAAAAAATATTCCAAAATAAAATACGAATAAAATTTAAATAAAATGAAATTTATATAAAATAAAATATAAATAAAATATAAATAAATAAAATTTTTATAAAAAATAATAAAATAAAATTTATACATAAGTATACAGCATATTCAAATCTTGATAAACAAATTATCGCAGAATAATCATATATGTGTACAGTGCATACGTTGATGCGTTCGTGTCGCTCGTGGTTCGTGAGTTGACAGATCTGTGATGTTACCATGCACACTCCTAGTCCTGATGAGCAAGAAAATACAGCACATTGTGATTTAAGAATACCGCAATTACATTTCACTACTTTTAGTAGGTGGAAATGCAAGGATTATAAGACTCTTTTCTATCGTACGGACAGCGCTGTCGAACGTTCTGTCCTCCGTGTAGCCTTATGTGACCTTTTGAAAATCACAAAAAGGCACACCAAATACAGAATGCACGGAATATGAATGTTACCAGTTGTGTTAACTGTCAATTTCTTACAGCTATATGCTGAGAATCTATACTAATAACTACATACAGACTTATAATAACTTTACTATATCACAAAAACCGTAAAATACTGATCGTAGAAAGATAAGCCGTTTCGGGAGAGGTACGGTGCACGAGCACTTAACAGTGCAAGTACATATGGAACTAACCGCGGGTAGAAGAAGGAGAATATTTAAGAGGACAATGAACCTCTAAATACCGAATCGGAAGTCACATTTGTGTAATTTTGACTGGGCACTGTGTTGTTCACGCATTCGACGTTGGTCGTTGACAGGGATTGTGAACAGCCTTTGTTCGTACTGGTTGTGGTTAAACTGGAGAAACTCGGGTCACAATGCTGTCTGTTAGACACGTGCATTAGTATTTCACTCGATCTCAAATGACAATCATTAGCGGGTTTGGAATGCTATCGCAGAACCAGCAAACTATGTTAGTATTTATTAGGTCACAAAAGCGGTTGAACCCACGTTATAATTACGTCTGTAGTCAGAAGATTCTGAGTTTAGAAAAAGGAAATCTGCCGTCAGAGAAAGCATTTTTCCGCAGTATGTATCAGTAATGTGTGGTTTACTAGTTTAAAAGTATCTGTAGAAGTTGTTGCATGCATTGTTATGTATGTACAATGCTCAATGTATTGTTGTATGTACAGCATGAGTCATACCAAAATTTTATGAGAGGGAGATGTGGTATTTATACAGAACTGGTTTAAAAGTTGGCAATCGGGATTATTATCTTATTTTTAAATCAGAACCATAAATGCTGGTAAAAAATGAGCAGACGATGCGAGGAACCACTAACTGGGAACTGGCGATACAGCGGTTTAAAAGACCGGAATACAAAAATAGTTTGGCACTCACAACCGCATTTGCCCACAAAAAAACCTACACCAAACAAAATGCGCACCTTCTGTTTTTCAAAAAAATGGGAGAACCGCAACATACGAACAGACAGCTGGTTCTCACCGATTTCTAGCGTAAAACGTTCAGTGCAAATTCAGTAACGGTTGGAGGCTCAAGATCGATCGGGAAGTATTCTTTTACGACGAACAACAAGCGGTAAACTTTATACAAAATTCAGCCATCGGTGGCGGACTTAATTTATGACCCACTGCTCCGTAGCTTGAACCTACAGTATTTCTGCTAACAACTGTAGTACTGCGTAGACTGAAACAAATGCTTTAGAATGCAGATTTACTTTTGACTACCTCACGGACCTTTGTTTCATTACCGTTGCAAACCATGTGGCTAATGATTTTCACGAACCACACGAGGCAGCTCAAGGCAGTATCAGTACAGTATCGCGAATTTTCGCAAAACATTTTACGTAAAAAAGACATGCCGAATCAGCAGCTTGACTAGAAGTTCATCACAGTCACGAATTTCCAGCAACTTGCCTATGTATTTCGCATCACATGACGAATCAAAGATAATAATCAACATTCGCCAACATTCAACATTAGATTCTCGTGAGGGCACATTGTTAGATTCAGTAGACAAGCTTATCCGGTCGACGATGATAGGATACCACATTTTTGTATTACCGGTCGGATGGATAACATTGAGAATCAGTAACGTACTGCGTTCGTATTTGCCTCTTTTCAAAAACTTATTGGGCGTTACAGATCGGTGTACCTTAACTCTTGGCAACGATTTATGTTGTGAACGAATTTCGAATGCCAGATCGGTTCAGTCGAAGAAAGTAGTATAAGTGTGAAGCTATCGATCGACCGTACAAATACGAAGAGCAGAGTTTATACACGTAGTGACGTAGATGTGCAATGCTTGCTAATCATAAAAATTTAATAAGGAAAACAATAACAGTGGTGTCAAATACGAGTACCAGAGTACGAACTCATGTCACGTGTTGTAACGAATGGACACCATCTCCGCTGAGCCACAGTTACAGTACTATGAACTAGTGGGATATTACTGCTAAGAATCTTTTGTTGTGATAATTATTTGTATAGACCGAGCCGAGAAATGCAGTCGTACGCAGCTTCCTTTGGCTCTTGCATGGGCACTAACGGTGCACAAAGTACAAGCCTAACTTGAGATAAGGTGATTGTACACCTTGAATTACGCGGGTTTGCATCCGGGCTGATATGCTTAGGCTAACCACGCGTCCTAACCTGAGACGGCTTGACCATGGAACCAACGTTTCCCTTCAAACTCTTGCGATCCATTAAACTGAGCAAAGAACGGCTGAGTCAATTCGTTTTAGCAAACGTCGATGAAAGCGTTACTTAGCCATGTGTAACCGTTCAGTGTTTAATTCATGTATTCTCGTTGCATCAGGAGAGGCCAACAAATTAAAACCATAAGCCTGCATTCCTGTAGACTTTAAAAAAAGCTATATTGGGAAACTGGGCAATGCTATAAAGCCATTTTCAGAGCTAAATCCTTGTTGACTCTGCAAGTAACCGATAACCGGCACCGCTACACAGAAACCAGTTCTTGCAGAAATGCCAAAAAAGAGACGGTGAAAAACACCGACTCTCAGCTCTAACTATCTGTCTACTGCTCGATCATGCTGCAGGTCAAGCGTTTCCTCCACAAACTTTTCTTGCTGACAACGGTTTGTGGACGAAGATCACAAAGAACTGATAAACGAGGAAATTTTGTCGGTTAATATACATGCGTAGCAGATGCTGCCACATTACTGAAACAATATAGTGGATCACGGATCCTGCAACGTGAACGTGTTCTCGAAAGGCTACAAGATCTCGCTGAAAAACAAGTCGATAATACAAAAAACACGTCTACAAATAGAACTCAAGGCACAAGAGACGAGGAAACATCTTGTGCATAAACTATAAACACAACCATGAAACTAATCATGATTGAAGGATTCACAGCAGCTTGTATCATAAAACGTGGATTTTTAATCATGATTGTATTATCGAGCTGGCAGAAGTCCTCCTGGAGATCATGCGGGTCAACACAGTGCTGGCGCTCTACTATGCTGAAAGGAGGGAGGGCAGATGACCAAATTTGCTACTGTATCTGTATGTACTGTTCAGTTGTTATTGGCTCGACAGCAAGCGGTCATATTAATAAAGTATTATGCCGCCGCAATACATTACACTGGACGAGAGTTATCATCCCGGCCTCAAAGATTTAGCTATACTCTGCCCACCGTATGATTGTCGGGTCGCGACCCGCTGAATAAGGAACTCCAAGGGATGCCCAACAGGCCGGCAGGAAGCAACAGGAAGGCCACGTTTATCGTGCCAGACATCCTGAGCGATGCCACGCGTCGACATCTGATGTCCAAGAAGACCAGTAGCCTGCACGTAAAATGCACTTAGCAGCTTGTGACCTTTTGTAGAACTCTTTCTGGCACACTACTGCAGTACCGATTCAGTTGGCTGATTAAAGGCTTGGCGGACAGACGTATATTTGATACATCACAACTGGCGTGAAGGATGAGATGTGGTGGCGGTAAAGAACGGTAGGGAGGCGATGGAATTCGTAAAAGGCCTTGCCCTATCCGCGAATGTGTTTTGTGCAAGGACATCCGGCATCCGCTGCGGGACTGTCCGCTCCTCCCGCTTCTACAGCAGCAGCTGCAACAACTGAGAAACAGTCAGCCTGCTAACGGTCTCCCAGCAAACATTCCCCCGTTGCCTGGCCTCGCCTAGTACTGTATACCAATCTATCTGTCAAAGCGGCACCTATTGTAGTCGATTCGGACAACGAGGACCAGGGCAACGTCCTCAAGAAATCGCGCATTAAAATGTGAATGAAGAAATCCTAGAACCAGGAACTGTCACGAAGATCATACAAAATGAAAACTTCCTTCACCAGAGACAACGCAGAAAGTTGGTTCATGGAGCGAACTGACTTTCACCGACTGATGCATTCACAGCAATATAACTTAACAACACAATGCTTTCGATTACCAAAATTTTTCTGAATAATTTTATTTAATCAGGCCAAACTCAAGCAAAGTGTGGAGTCGCCTATTGCGTAACATACGGGCATATGTGCTACAGCCGCCAACATGTTGTAACCTGCATGAAACGCAAATTAGAATGAAAGCCAAACGTAGCAACGCCTGTACCGTGTTCTGTAGTACGTAGCTCACTTGGTCAGTATGTGTTGAGGTCTTTGTCAAGCGGCCGTAATAGGCAGGGTATAAAACCTGGCAATGGCAATTGCCACTGGCAACGCCAGCTGGCAGTGGCAACGCATTTCTGGCAACGCCAGCGGTAAAATCTGGCACTGCCACAATAAAACCTGGCACTGCCATTTTGACCCGCTATTTTTGTCTTCCGATAAGGCTTGTCCGATTGGTAAGTACTTTCTAGAAGAATTAAATTAATATTAATGAATGATTCGGCACGAATCCAAAAGGGTCAAAGGATTCTATGGACCTTAAGCCAGTTTCCGGTAAATATCAGCCAGCATATTTTGACATCCCTGCCATTTGTGTATTCTGGTGTCGCAGTATATCGACTGATCTCTACTGAATACGTAGGATAATGGTGAGAAGTGCATGCGAACGAAATGCATGCCGCACGGCAACCGGTGCAGAGATGTCCTTAGCTTACGTTATTACTTTATGCACCATAGAATAATTAGTGTAGACATTGTTTTAGTTTGGACAAGTGCGTGGGCGGGATATGTACTAAACATACTGTGCACCTTCTCAATATATCCAGAGCATAAAAAACACAACACAAAATCATTAATTATAAATCAACTTATTAAAATTGATTTTTGCTAACGAGTATGCATCAACGTTCTACCGCATGGCAACCGACAAAGGAGATATCACTATGTATCATGAGTTATAACGGTGAAACCACGATTCTCTGTCATGTTTTCTTATGCGTTGGATATATTACGCTAGATGCTATGATTACAGAAACGACAGTGACCGTTGCATGCTGCAACAACATCAGAAATAGGCACAAAGCTGTCCGCTCAGTTATTTATATTACCGTTGGCGTTGACGATACTTGTTCAATCAAACTCACTGGAGCGCGCAGCTTTGCGGAGCACAGCTACCCTACCGTTTTTTGATTTCCGTCACTGCAAGCGCTAACACGCATACTTGTACACTGAATAACAGCGTTAGAGCTGGGGTACCGCGTACAGATTTGTTTTCAAGCCATCAACTGCTGAACGTCCAAGGTGCATAACTGCCAGTACCCACCACGCAGCAGCGGCAGCAGTACAAGCCGGCGATTCGCTATGTAGTTTTGCGTGACTTTAATCACTTAGTACACAGACTGCTGTACGCATTTGAAGTATGTGTGAACTTTACGTAACTAATGACGTAAATATGTAGTAGACGGGAAGCGTGGCATTTTTTTTTCGTCTCTATCGATTGATAAATCACTCGTTGTACAGCTATTTACACTAAAAACGCCCCAAAAAAACGAATCTGTAGGTCAATACGCAGCCAGGTGTGCGCTGCGCGCCGACACACATAAGCACATCGATGCACATACACATACGAGTTCGCCTGACGACGCTGATTTACTGTGCGGAAATTCATTTCGCTGCATGCTTGTTTCACGGTTAATCCTATTATCATCCTGCATGAGGCACTTTTTGTTTTTTTTTTTGTTTTTTTCCCATTCAGTTACATTATTATAGTGTATGACAAACAAACACAAGGTAATCTATAATGGAAAGAAAATCGAAAAAACCCGCAGCACGCAGCAATACTGCGGTGATTTTCCGTTAGCACCAGCACTGGAGAAACAGGCAAAAATTGTTCTGATTAAAAATCATTTCTTCAAAAGGCTCTTTTGCCACAAGGTATGATTATTCCGGTAAATAGCTACGGTAGCCAAAGACAATTAGAGTTAAAAGAAGCCTGGCAATCCGGCTTTAAAACGGTTGCAATTGGTACAAAACAGATCCGAAATTTGGCTTATAAAACTTTCAAGACGCTCACTGCATACACTTTTAAAAAGGTGGTGTTCGAAGTTCGCACAGCGCAGACTACACATAGCATCAGGATCACTACTGAAAAATTAACAGAAAATAATTGTCAAAACATTTGGAGAAACTTCTGTCGTATGACAAGTCTGATGATACCTACAAGCAGAGTCGCATTCACTGGTAACAAACAACGGAAGCGCAATCATTCAGCCTGGTATCCCAGCTTCCGTGGTGTTTAAAGCCATCGAAATAACGATCAAAAAAGCTGCTTTCTCTGAGGAAAAAAATGCACTGTTCCATTTAGCCGTAATACAAACAAAAAAATGCCAGATAATGGTAATAATGCGGCCAAGAACCCGACCGAACTGTCTGCACGCAGTAGGAAGCGTTTCGTTGCTGCTGTGCTAACAGCCAGCCGGGTACCCGGGCTAGAACGTCATTTCCAAATCTTAATAATTAAAAATACATACAATCCAATGGTTCTAAATACCGGATTATAAAAACTGATTTGTAGGGCATCTATAAGAAAACGAAAACAGAAAACAATCGCACTCTGTGGCAGGCTAATAATGGTTTAAATTAGAAATGAATATAATTTAGTCGAGTCGACACGGCTGCTGTCAGTGCCTTTATAGACCTTGGATCGTTTTAACGTAAGGCAGTGGGGAATCGCACAGTCGATGTGATAAATCGAGCATGTGCAAATGTGCTAGGAGGGCGGGTTTAGCCCGTCACATATAAGGCCCTAATGTGTTCGAGGTAGAAGCTCCGCCTTTGCACCTACAAGTAGCAGCGAAGCGCGGGAAGTCATCTGCTCTTTGTCATTTTCCTAAATGTCTGTCCAAAGGGTGATTTATAAATCGGTCCAACACTCGGAAACATGGAACGCACACGGTCTATTATATGTAGTATTTACGTTGATACGACAGATATATGCGTTCCACGAAAGATATTAAAGCTGGTTCTATCTCATAAGTTCGACAAATAAGAAAAAGTGGTCAAACTCGCACGCTGGACACACGCTTTGGTATTATTGTAATCCTTCTGATAAAGTAGTACCGTGTGCTTTGGGATATATACCCTGTGCTTGCTGTGCATAGTGAAATGAAAGTTCATGCGAAGCCGCTGGCTAGTACGTAAAAGAACAAATTATATTGTATTGTTTCTATATAAAAATGGAGTAAACAATGCAATTATGCTCTTAAAAGCTGGTGAGTGCCTTCGGTTCTTGACGTCGCAGATTGCTGCATGTTACCTATTCCCTGAACGTATCAGAGGGCACATAAAATTCGAACTCTCTACTTTCCACACAGTATGTTCGTTAAAGAATATTTTTTTAAAGCTAGCGTTCTCGTCCGCTGGGTTAGAAAAATAAAGTAGTTTGTGACGCTACAAACTTTTATTTAGTAGAACGGTGGCGGGTTAAGTATAATATGGTCAGCAAATAATTATGAACGTCGCTGCATGCGCGCAACGCTTGGTGATTTTCTTGTGTCTTTAAGACATTGATCTCTATCCTGCTACTTCCAAAATTATTAGTAGCGTTAATTAAAGAAGTCATAGTTTAATTTTCAGTTTGCAATTGAATTCAACAAATTAATAGTTCTGTTGATCACTAATTAATAATTCGAACCTCAGCCTTTGATTAACTCATCCCGCTCATCGTCACTAATGCCGGAAACAGTCCGATTAATGCAGCCGAGCCGCCGCTTAGTCTATTCCAATCTTTACTTCCCCATCAGAAATATAATTTTCCGAAACAAATCAGAAGAAACCCGTACTTAACTTTAACTGTCTCTTTCAAATTTTTTTTTACGGCACTGCAGAAATCAGATAATCAGATCTTTCTGTTTTCTTTGCCGCATTATTTTTTGTTTAGTTATGAGTTTATTGATTTTTGTTACAGAAGCTACTTAACTAATTTTGTTAGACATTAACATTATTTCCTCTTTGTAATAGTCAAATTCAAATTGAAATTTAGTAAACTTTATCGTAACGATCTAATAGTTTTAATAATAATACTGTTAGTGTTGTTTTGCTGTAGGATGATTAGATAGAAATTAATGTAATACAGCACATGTTTTCAATTTGCATACTTGATATATGCTATTGTCACTTACTTTAATCTGATACATTATGTTCGTTCACTCATTGTCAGCAGTGGTGTAATGAACGCGGCTTATATTCGTCTTGATAATTTCCTTGATTTTCGTACAATGTCATGACTGATTTGATGTCTTTGCGACAATAATTTTCCCATTACATGAACAGAAAAACAACTAACCCATATGTTTTAAACTTTTTAAATAATACCATAATTATCCCAAAATTAGAAAGCATTGTTATAATTTTATTATAAAATGTGCAATTTTTTACATTAAATTTTCCGTATGGCCGGTTTGGTCATTTTATTCTCTATATTATGGAGCATATTATAGCGTTAGTGATTTTTGTATTCCTATGTACTAAACTCGTGCTTGTGACGTAGGCAACTCGCAGATAAGAAGCTATGTGGTACGGAAGTCGTAATGCAGGAGAATGATCGTAGTAACAGATCAGTCGGTGGTCGGGTAACTTCGCGATAAAACTTGATTCTGGGATCTCTCGGTAGTTCGACCGTAATAATTACAATTAGTAATTACTCCCCTAATTGAGGGTCACCTTTCGATCAATCTTCCTTCATTGTTACTGACTAGTGAGTAAGGTAACACCCGAATGCAAGGCCTCGTGGGCGGAGTGTAGCCAATCCACTACTAACGGGAGGACAGCATGCATCGTCACCCGGCCCGTTGTAATATCTCTAAATTGTATTACACTGACACAGTTTGTCTCTTCGAGAGAATAATCCGATCATTCACCACCGCTAGGTTTCCCATGGATTTTACTTCCTACCGTAAATATTGAAAAATAAATTGTAATGGTCACAACTCTTTCAAGAGAAAAGAAAAGAAATCATGTTCGGCCCAGTATGCGCGCCACCCTATAATCTATGGAAAGCCATAGAACACGCGGCTTACTTTGTTAGACTACGCTTACTTATTAGCTTATGCTCGAGAGCGCTGGAATAGAATGCTTCCAGGATTTCTCCTGTACATCCATGTTTGAGCAGACAGTTGTTCTTTTTCGGGAGTGACATTCAGACTGGAAGTTAAATTGCCACTTCCAGGTTTAACCCTCCCATCTCCTGTCCCTGTCACTACAATCCAGTATAGTAATAACGCTGGCAGCGGCTGGCTGCCTACATATGTAGGTACCCGAAACTGACTGTGGTCGAATAGGCGCCTGATCTTTTTTTGACCAGATTCGGACCGATTTATTCGTTGTAGTTGTATGCTCTTTGCCGAAAAATTAACCCCTTTCGTACAAACATTTTCTGAATGGTAAAATAACGAGTTAAAATGCCAATGCCAGGTTTTATTGTGGCGTTGCCAGGTTTTAGCGCTGGCATTGCCAAAAATGCGTTGCCATTGCCAGTTGGGGTTGCCAGTGGCAATTGCCATTGCCAGGTTTTACCCCCTGCCGGCCGGGCAGTAATAAAGTGAATACGTGACAAAATTTTAATAGTCTTCGTGCAAACGCAGTTCGGGTGCTTGTACTAGTTTCGAAAACACTGTGTTGGGTGTTATTATTACCACAGATATTTCGGAAATGTGAAGAGATTTCCTCGAAAACAGCGCAACAAAAGATAGAATTGCACTTCGACAAGAAAAATAGTAAAAATACATCCTTCACTGTTCGCCTTTCATTGCGTTTCATGTAACAACGACATGTTGGCGGCTGTAGCAAATACGCCCGTATGTTATACAATGGGCGACTGTACAGTTTTTCGTCAGTTTTTTACTAGGCGGAACTTAGTTCCGCCGACAGAATTAGTGCTAATAGTAAAGTATTTTACAATGCTAGTTTAATGACAAATCAAATCTCGAATCGGCTTGCGTGCTCCAGGAAGCAATCCTTTGTTAGGCTAAATATTAAAAACGTAGTACATTTAACCCATTAATGACCTTTTTGTAATTAAACTATAATATTTCGCAGCTTATCACGAGTGTTCAGTCAATCAGTTTACCCGTTACCGTTAATCGGATAATGTTTTCTTGTACCTCTACGGTCTCTACGCAAGCAAACTTCCACGCAGTAGCATCACTTACCAGGCATCTGTATCATTCAGTGGTGACTTATCATATTGTTGCATAAAAACGGTCTGTTCAGAAACAGAGGACTGCAGTACTGATGCTGACTGCTTCTTTTAAGAATTCACATTTAGCGCAAAGTAATCGTTGTGCTAGAATGGTATTACAACAAGAAGTTAAGTTGAATGCTCATGGATCACTACTGCTGCGAACGCTCAACTGCGTGGCCGAGCAGTGGGAAAAGGTTGCTTAGAAACGCAAGATTTACGTAAAAGTTACGTCAATTTCCACTCGTTTCCCGTTTCTTGATGCATTAGCGTAAATAATATGCAAGTTCTGCTCATGGTAGAGCAGCAGCAACCTATATACACGAAAGCTTGCCAGTAACGGTGAGTAACCACTACAAGAATGCACCTGATTGCCTACCAGTAAAGACTCTGGTCAGCCATTCAGAGAGAGACTGGGTGGACTTCAAGTTTTATTTATTCGGCAATAGCCCAGCGACAAAGTTGACACTATAAAAATACAGAAATTTAAATTAAAACCTTGCCTTAGTTAGCACACGAAGACACAGTAAACAAAATCAAACCAACATTACCGCGCAAAATTTCCATGATTAAGCGCTGAAACAAAAATAAGTAGATCTGCTTTCTCCTGTCCTTAAAAACAACGTCTTACCAATTTCCTTGTACAGAACAACTGCACGCTCACACCACACTCCAAAAGACTGACAAGCTAGCGACACAAAGACAAATCGATCCAGAACCCTACGATAATGATGCCATTTGCCTCTTCAGCAGCAGCTACGGCACACTTGGACGTGGCACTAGCGTACATGTGTGACACAAACCGTATCGCGAATAGCCATACGATTTGTACTTTAAGTGGTGTAAGATGCAATCCACAGAATGATATCGCCGGTTTTGGTTTCACATATCTCTGATTTCTGGACGCAGTGTTTTGCGCACTCATTCTGCATACTCTAGCAGTATTCCCTCAGCATGCCGCTTGGGTTATACGAACTTTTCACAGCTGTTCCGGGGTTCAGTACGGTTACTCCTGTACACTGTCCTCTTTTTAAGCCTTTCTCCCGGTATTCTGTTCGTATGACACATGCAGCATCCAGCATGCAGCTTGCCAGCAAACTGTCCGCGTTTCCCTGAGATCTGCGATTGGAAGTGCTCGTGCTATCCTAGCATTCCGTAAACTGGACCGTAAATGCCTTTTATTTTATTTCGTTACAACGCAATGTTGTACGTTACTGCTCTTGTTTCTTGCCAGTATCTTTTTTGTCGGGAAGTATGTACTTTACGTGAAACGGCTATGCTCGGATTCAGCACCTGCTATCCCAGCTGTTTTGCTATCCTTATCTCGTTTGAATTTCTTAGGGACGATGCCGAAAAACTGCACGTATGATTTTCAGTTCTTTTCTGGCTCTTATGTTTTTAGGGCTAATTGCAAGATTATCTGATTTTATGTACATTCGTTTCGTCCATGATGCTTCTCAAAATTATATTTCAACTGGATAAAAGTGATATAGTAGAGTCGTCATGCACTCCACCATGTCAGTTATTCCGTTGTTTATTACAGCCCTGGCAGAAATCATTCCAAGTTCCGTACTGTTCCGTACGTTGTTGAACTGTCATTTCATTGTTCTCATCACACGTGTATTGTCGTTTTAACTCATGCCATACTATGGTGCAGCAATAAACGACCGAATTCCGTACTCGACAATGTACGTCACTATCGACATAGAATATAGCAAATGCGACAACCAAAACTTCCGTGGAACCAAAGTGGAACCACCAGCACAGAGAAAACTGACTACTCGTATGAGGCTTATACTTGAGCGTGTTTCATCCGAGTAGCAAAGCCTTAGTAAAGCAGGAGGTTCTAAAACTCGTGTGACTTTTGCTAAACAGCCCTTCACATGCGGCCTTATTCCTTTTTTCCCTCCTCTTGTGCGGACAGTTACCTTACAAGAGTAACAAGACTGTAATATGTAGCTCGCGCTGCATATTAGCGTCAGTATTAGTAATATTTTTTTTGCCATAAATTTGGTAAAATTCGACTCAGCTCGTCGGTTTCTGTCGAATGGTGCATTCAGTCTGGGTCAAACATGCGCCCTTAAAGAAGTAACACGTTTTAAACCGTTAATAATAATGCTGATTTATTGTCTTTCCGCAACGGGACAACGTCCCCTCTGGGAGTTAGACATAACTCCGTAATACTGCGCACAACAACACGAACCGCAACTTGCCAATTCCCAGAAAACAGCCAAACAACAGACAGCAAGAATAGACACAGAGCAAAGTAATTTGAGGCGAAACAGCTGCAACTGTTGGAATGACCGCCATCGCCACATGCCGGGAGACAGGAAGCAATCGGAGCAGTCGAGCACCGCAGCCAGTTAACGGGCGAGACCGGACGCCGCAACAATTTCTGGCATAGCAGTCTGGTACAAACAGAGTTTTTACATATAAAAAACGAAACGGCCTCGCACCCCATTACGGAGTATTGCGTCATCGGCACATATAACGTGGACAACCTCGCACTCTTTTACAGAGTATCGCATCATCGGCACATATAACGTGGGACAGCCTCGCACTCCTTTATGGAGTATTGCATCATCGGCACA
>JAQGAU010001713.1:0-18018 GCA_034698045.1 Paramacrobiotus richtersi | reverse complement strand
ACGATAAACAGAGCAACAGTGCCTTGATAATGAAAAATGTCGAATAAAGGAACGCACAGAAGCTTGCTGATGTTCGAAAACGGAAGAACAACAATACAAGCCGAATAAAGCAAAAGCAAAGTATCGGCTGTATTTTTCTAACTCACAAGTCAGAGCATTGATCTAACATAAATATCGCTATCGTGCTGTTGTGCCCGAGTGATAAGAATATGGGTGACGCCGCTGACGGTACATGTTGTTGTAATCAAAGCTCCAGAAGGTTTAAGAACGTTGAATGTTGACCTCCACAGCCACTGCGAACTGATAGGCTATCGGTCTTGTCCAGGCACTGGTCCAAATAAAAAACTGTACATTTGACTAACAAGTTGTAGGCACGTACCGGCTTACAACTTGTTAGCTGATGTTTTTTAGTACAGTGGAGGAATGGGGTACATGCACACGGTTATGACCACAATACGTATATTATCACGAATCCACGATCGATATTCACGAATTTACATAATATTACTATGTATGTACGTAGATCATGGCTGGTCCTGTATACCGCAGAGTTACGTGAAACGTCTAGGATTTAATGATTCCCGTGAAAAGCAAGCGCACCTGCATTTAATAATATTTTAATTATTTTTGTGTAGCTGCCTAACAGATTTAATTATGTTATTTAAATGCAAAACGTCTGCATACGTATATACATATATGTACAGCTTTCATACCGCAACTGGAAAGTAAATCTTTATCATGCTAGGTAAATTGTTAGCATATTGTAGCAACTGATAGCAACGTAACGTACGATGTTTGTGACAGGGTAAGACTGGGACAGGTTAACATTTTGCAATATTTTAATCACTTTAATAATTTAATTAAATTTGTGGACCATCAGAATGGTATCTAGGAAGAAAGTTAGTCAGGTCCATAAAAACGGTACACGAATAAAGTGCTAACATTAAAAAAAGCACTAACCACTAACACACGATATGTATACAGCTCCCAGGGCGTTTTCCGCGTTTCCTTCGAATGACAAGATAATAATATTAGACGAAGCTATATGAATGCTATGAATATTATGAACAAGTACTTACGCGTTACCGTAACATGTTCATAATTATACTTAACGTAACATTGTTATGTATCGAATCTTATATTGCTCTTACACTGCTTCCGGGCTCGCTAGAATATTTCCAAAATTTTACAATTTTCTTTCCCAGTCTGGTACGATTAGTACCACAAATGGCTGACGTAATATCAGAGTTCTTTTATACAGAACAGAACTCCGGTAATAATTATGTTAACAAGGAAACAGGAATACTTCGAAGTATAGCAAGCCGGTACGACTGCATACCGTATATGGAGTCTCAATTGCAACCGTCCTCGGCCAAACGTCTGCAACGCTTTATACAGCAACCGCCGCTGGGTGTATAGTCTTCTCCCCCTCAACTGCTCGACCTCTCGCTACGCCATCTCGTCATCATCATGCATTTCTCCAACTTCTGTTACACTTTCGAGTGCTGATTGATCGCTGATCTCTGAAATTATCGAATTTGCCATTTGTTATCCCTTGTTTACTCTTTCATTCCCAATTGTATTTTATTCCGTACGAGTAATAAATTTTCTTCATTTCATGCGCACATGAAATCATGATGATGTAGATGATTCAGCGATGGATGCGGATGTCACATAACCATGTATGTGCTCGCGGTAAAATGGCTTCTTCCAGTCTTCCAGCACCTGAAGAACTCCATCTCACCTCGAGTGTTTCTCGTTTCCCTGCTGATTGCGCTGGTATCACGGTTGTCGTATCATTATTTCTCCCATCGGACCAACAAATATGTACGTTTCTGTGTAGAATATCCGAATTTTGATTGATTTTAAGTTTCTGGAATTTTTGGAATTTTCAACAGAATTCCAGTTTGGAGGAACTTTTACGACCTCCACGATGCAATATCACGTCGCGCGATGCGCTCTCCGCCGTCCAGCGAGCCAAAACAGTGCGCTGCAAGAACGAGATGGCCGAATTTGCCTGCAAACTCCAGGAAGGACGGATTTATCCGGAATCTCTGCCGCGATTTACGGAGAATTTTGCTGACAAGTTTGGTAAGAAAATTCCGTTGTGATTTGAAAAATTTTCAGATTTTTCAGAAACAAGTTTTTTTCAGTAATATGATGATAAATTCGCGAGTTTTTTACCCGTTCACCATCGCTTCTTCGGATTAAACGGTAAATTTAGTATAAGAAATAATAATATTATCCTGATTTAGTTTTGTATGAATATTTAGTATAATTTATTCAAGTGATACGAATAATCAGTTTTTCTGTTGATTAAACGGTAAATTCAGTATAAGAAATAATAATATTATCCTGATTTAGTTTTGTATGAATATTTAGAATAATTTATTCAAGTTATTCGAATAATCAGTTTTTCTGCTGATGTTTACGTTAATTTTTCCTTAATTTGGAGGAAGCAGAAACTGACGGATAAATAGCCATGTAAACCTTTCCCGATAATTTGCCTTTAAGAAAACATATATTTTTGGAGTATTTTTCATTCTTGTGCAGTCGAATTGTAAACTTCCAGATTTTTAAATTTTTTTTAACTTTAATGTTTAAAGGTTTATCAATTGGACAGATCAAATGTCCGTTTGGCTTCAAATGGAAATACTCTGTAAGTTTATTCTAATACTTATTATATAAAATTTGATAGTTGTTTTCCATCAGTTCCGTTGTCGCAGTTTAGTTATCGTTGTGAAACAGGTTTTAATAGTTTACAGCTGGCATACCATAGGCTAACAATAAGTAAATACGCCATATTCGTATCAACGTGAAATTGTAGTGCAGTGGCTTAGTGCATAAATGAGGGCGTATTCCATCGATCGATGATCGTAATATTTTGTACTAAAGGTCATTTAAAAAGCGATACAATTTTTTTTTCTATAGTTCTTCTCACTGATTGCATCGTTTAATAAATATGTGCCAGATTCTTTTCGGATTTAATATTATGAAGAAAAAAAGTGTGCATCTGCATTGTTAATTAACCTGTATGATTTTCAAGAGAAATGTACGTTGCACTTATGGGTCTCAGCAGAAAATGGTGTCGAACGTACCCGTTGCTCTACGACTCCACGCTGCTTGGTTGTTTTATTACATAGTGAAGCTTGTCAAGATTAACTCGCAACAAATTTGCTAACGGTTAAAAAACACTTTTATGCCCATTAAATACAAAGAAAGAAGAAAGTTCAGTTAAAAGAACGGCAGTATCAGAAAAATGTAATATATTCGAATTAAATGGTTATTTGCACCGTTCAGATTGAAAAGTAGTGCTAAATGTTTGCAGAAATTCCACAAAGGCCTGTCCAAATCTTATTCGTCCTGACGATTCATGGTCGTGATAGTCGACAAATTTTGCGATTGCTCAAGCTGATTTACCGGCGAAACTATTATTTTGTGATCCACGTGGACGCGGTAAGGTTTTTTACATTTTAATTTATTACATATGTTGTTAATTAACTTTTTTATTCAGTATTCATGTATGTTTGAAAAAAACTAGCAGTTAATCTCGGCAAAACACGGTAAAATAGATTATTTTAATATGTTTGTTTTGCGTCGAACGATGAAAAATATGAGTCTGCTCATTTTTAATACAGATCTGATTCACAATTTCACATTGTCTATTTGTATACACTTTATTTGGCCATAGCCGGTACCACAAAAATGAAATTCTATTTATTGGTGTTCTGTTTGTAAAACTATGGAATTTTATGTTTGCCACAAAAATCAAATTATGTTTATTGATGTTCTATTTATAAAATTGTACTTTTCTACAAAAGCTGAAAACAAAATTATTTATATCCTGTTTATATTTTTCATTTATTTTATGTACTCAATGTGTTTATGCGCTTAATAGCTGATATTTTTAATACACATGTAATTCACGTGGTTTGCTTCTTTTTTATATATTTCGTTATTTGGTGCTGGAAAATAAAATTCTTTTTTTCTACAGAAATTGAAAAGAAAATCCATTTATATCCTGTTTGTGTTTTTCGTTTATTTTCTATATTCAATCTGTTTATGCGCTTGATAGCTGATATTTTTAATGCAGATTTAATTCTTTAATTTTTATATATTTCTTTATTTTGATGCTCTTTATTCCATTTATTCCTCTTTATTCATTTAACAGCGGAGTGCCTACTTATTCGACCAGCTTCTTCCCCTGGAAGAATCCTTCCCCAACATCCGGTTACTGCGTAAACGTCGCAGCCCGATCTGGGGCGGAGCGAGTTTATTAACCACGCTGTTGGATGCCATGCGCTATGGTCTGACGCAGGACGGATGGCAGTGGGACTATTTGATCAATTTGAGCGAATCTGATCTGCCCATCAAGTGCGTGATTAGAATGGTCAATGTCGCTGCTGATGGGCCATAACAATACGAGCGTTTTTTCTTCTCTTCTCTCGGCAACAGATCCGCCGATGCGCTGCTGGCATATCTGGCGGACAATTATGGCAGGAATTTTGCCAAGTCACATGGAACGGAAACGGATAAGTGAGTGTCTTGGAAAGACGGGGAAATGCATCCTGTTTGAGGATTGATCGATAAAATTTTCTTTGACGTATTTAAAATGGAGAAATTGTCAATATGAACTGTAACGATTAATGGAGCATATTTTCGCTAAAAACTTTGGTTTTTGCTAACGTTTCTTCGTCGTTTTCAATCTTATCTGGCTATTGGATGGACTGCTTAGTTCATAAGCCGTTACACTACAAAACAGCTATGGTCAGAATGGAAAAAGTGTCACATAAACAGTAACGATTAATGGAATATTTTTTCATTAAAAATTATGATTTTCTTAAACCGTAACGGTTAGTGGAACGTATTTTCGCTAAAAAGTATGTTTTCACTAGCGTTTCTTCGTCTTTTCAGTCTGATCTGGCTTTAGAGTACGGTGCTTACCGCATGAGCCCTTATACTACGAAACACCTATGGTTAATATGGAAAATTGTCCCATAAATTGTAACGATTAATGGAACTTATTTTCATTAAAAAAACTATGGTTTTCCCTGTAGCTTTTCTTCGTTTGTTTTCAGTCTAATCTGCCTGGAAAATATGATGCTAACCGTATAAGCCTTTACACTACGAAACAGTTATGACACAATATGTGTCGACTGGCAGTTTTTTGGAAAATTGATCGATGAATTTTTTCTTGAATGGAAAAATAGTCATATAAACTGAACGATTAATGGAACATGGTTTTGCTAAAAAATTATGGTTCTTTTTACTGCGTCTTCGTTTTTTCTAATCTTCTCTGGCTGTTAGAGAATTTGTTGACCGCCACTAAGCCCTTACACTACGAACACATCTACGAACAAAGTTAATATGTGTCGCGCGACAATTTTGCGTTATCGCTAACAATAGCATAAACCACTGCAGAGGTTTTCGATTCGTTATCTCACAACTTTAACGCGTTATTTAATGTACAATCGTCCTTCGAAAAATTCGAAAAAACTTAATAACTGTTAACTGAGAATCGTACATTTCACTGACGGTTTTTCAATGTCTTAAAATTTTGCTTGTAGATAAATCCTTTCCAAATCTTTTACGTGATATCTTTATAATATTTTGGAAAATTATTCCGAATCACGCCGTAAACTGTACGCGGAAGAATGTAATAGTTTCTTGAGATAATAGCCGTCTGAAAGCCTGTTTTTCTTATTATTTAGGTTTATTAAGCGTCAGGGACTGGACAAGACGTTCTACCAGTGTGAAGACCGGATGTGGCGCTTGGGATCCCGACATTTGCCATCTGGGATCATTATCGATGGGGGCAGTGATTGGATCGCACTGCATCGATCATTCTGCCAGTATCTCATTAAAGACCCGCCAAATGAACTGATTCGTGGTCTGCTGGTGGTTTTCAACCATACATTGCTCCCGGCTGAAGTAAAACGTTACTTTACAGTTAAAAAAATTATCAAAATTACTGACATTATATAATCACTTAATCCACTTGTACGATTAGTATTTAGGATTTTTATAGTATTTTTGACTCACGGAAGTTCTTATTTAGCTGTCTCTGAATAATTCGCAATATGTTGGACAAATGACACAGTGCCAGTGATTCTTAAAATCAGCGCCATTTTAAATGAGTTGGTTTTTTTAATTAGATAAGGAACTTTAGAAAATCAATTTCGTTTTCAAATTTTGTTGACAAATTTTTAATTAATACATTAAATTTAAATAAATTTTTAATTTAATTTTTAATATGAAATTTTTACTTAATATGAATAACGGGATATTAAAAGCATCCAAATTGTTTTTTTTTCCAACGGGGCTAAATGATAATTTTTAACAGAGTTTCTTCCACACTGTGCTGCAAAACAGCGAATTCTCCTCCACATTTATCAACAACAATCTCCGATTGACCAACTGGAAGCGGAAAAAAGGATGCAACTGCCAGTATCGGCATATTGTTGACTGGTGTGGATGCTCACCGAATGTGTTTCGTTCCAGCGACTCGTACCGCATTGAGGTATGAAAATAAATGGAAAGATTGGGTAGCTTTTATGGCTGAATTGTTTGCAAGGTGGTTGATGGTTCTGTGATTACCGTGGCCGGTATTACTGGAGAGTCGTAGTGTAGAGGCTAGATATCACGACGATCAGCAGGTTTCTGTGAACTAGGTGTATTGTCCAGCAATTTGCAACCCGTGAATTTTATCGTGACTTTTTTCGCTGTTTCCAGTTTGGCACTTTGATATTAATAATATTGCCGATCGCTATCGAAATAATACATATTTCGTAGTTTCGTAACGATTGATAAGTAAACTGCACCGCATATGTGGCATTCTTGTTGGAGTATTAAAACAGACAGATGGATATTGAAAAAGTTTCACGAAAATTAGCGAAAGCAGCATTAAATTAATGATTTTTATTCGGTATTAAGATGTAATGACAGGGTTATTGACAAATGTGAGTGAGTGAATTTTAAATTTACAAGGTTAACTCTGCTAGCACTGTGCATTATTAACAAATGGCCTCGCTAATTCTTTCGTAATTTGACTAATGGACGTGTTCTTCATGTTATGTGCAGAGTTTCATCAGTAAACCCATCTTTTTCGCCCGGAAATTCGATCCAGTCGTGGATTTATCCATCGTCAACGATAATCTCTTGGAATTTGCCTCTGGTGAACACACCGACCCTTCTTGGAATACACACTGGTTAAATTTGTACACCCATACCGAACCCTTTCCTTCATGGGAAATGCGATCTTTGTATGGAAGTCTTACTCGATTGACCATCGATCAAATGGGTTTTCAAAGGAAATCGGTGAAAAACCTGCTGAAGGATGTGTTTTTGCAAGTTAACGTCGATGGGACCAAGAATCTGTTGGTTACGCAGAATGTCGAAGTAGGAAAGTCCAGGTTTATTGTGGAAGCCCGATTCGGGTTTCGACGGTTTTTCCGGAAGGAGAATGTTGGGAAGAATGAAGTGACGATGCGTTTATTGGATATGCAGGTATTTTGCATCAATGTTTGCGGTTTTAAGCGTGGTTTGTTGTTGGAACAAAGCGTGGTGTATGGGCTTGAAGCATTCTATCATTGTCGGAACTTACTGTTTAGCTACACTGAAAGAAATACGGTTGGCGAGCGAGTTAAAAATGTTTCGCTTTTTACCATCTGCAGACGGCATCATGTACAGATGACTTTAACATAATGTAGAACATGTTAACAGTAAAGAAGAAAACAATTAATGACAGAATTATTGTAGAATAAATTTGCGCATTGGACTGCAATGCGTTTGAAATTTCCTTTTTGAATAGTGCACTTTGCTGAATAAGCAGACCATTGTTGTCTTTTGTTCTTGCTTGCTGAATTCGAGGAACTGCAGTGAGTGGGCTCGTGCCATGGTCCGTATAGCAGCACATTCAGTATAGCCAAATTAATCAAAAGCAGGTTCAGCAGAATAAGTTCGCTGTACTCATCTTTTTAAAAGCTTATTCCTTATTATTATTATTTTATTATTATTTTTCAGTCGTCTAAAGATGCACATTACGATATAAAACCCGCATTTATGTATACTATAACTTAAAGTAAAAAGCGTGATTGTTTTTCGAATTTTGATTCATTGATTTCGCAGGTATCGACTGATTATGACCTGAAGGAAGATATTTTTCGGAATTATTGTGATATTTTGGGACCATATTCTGAGCCGGCGTTGGCCTTGCTGGCTACTCCTGGTAATAATACGGTCACGTCCGTCGTCTGGTTGGATCCTGCAGATGTGGTGGCCGGGTCGTTCGAGGTCAGTTTCTAGAATCGGCGTATAATTTTATTTTATCCAGTATAATTTTATTATATTATTTCTTTGTCTGTTGACTGAGACGGAACTGCTGGTACACTAAAACCGAAAGCTGTATTACAGAAATATGATTGTTGAGATTTGTGCGCGGCAACGGCGACCGACACGAGGGCCTCTGTTTCGCTGATTGTACAGGACTTTGCTGGGGTCGATTAAACTTGTTTCAAAAAACGGTGTTTCTGAAGAAAAGTCTGTCGGTTTCCTTGCATTGATTTTGGTTTACAACTTCACACGGTTTCCGTTTACGACTGCCGCTACTCTACGATCACTGTCTTTTCTATATCTGACTGGTGTGATTCCAGGGCCCATATTTTATGGCCTGTATACGTAGGTACAGGATAACGTACCATTTCTTTAAAAACTGTAGTTTCAGTTGAGTCCCGTGACTAAGAGAAAAAACGTGCTTCAATCGGTTGAAATTTCGGTTTACCGTGTACTGTATTCAGACATTTTCATGTCCTTCGGGTTACTGGCAAGGAAGTCAACTAAATTTTTGTCGTTGTGCAGGTGAACATCACCGAGGAAGCCGGCTGGAGTCTGCACCAGCCCGGCTTCAAAGCGCCCCTCCGTCCGGGTATTTGGCGCGTCCTGATCATGCACAACTGGAAGCTCGTCGCCCAGACCAAATTCCTTGTGATACCAATCTACAAATCCCCCCTGTACATTGCCAATGCCGGTCCCGAGCAGGACGAGTATATTCGCTACAATTTCTCGTCGGTTGCGCGGTTGCTCAAGTTGAACGTCACGGAAAAGTTGGTACAATCGCGATTGCAGGCGCAACACATGGAGACTGATGGAGATGCATGGATTGATGGGTTGGTGGGGGAGTTTTATGTCCTGGATGGAGTTTGTGGGGTGGGGAAGATGGAGGAGATGGAGATGGTCCAGTGCGGAGAGACCGAGTGGAGTTCCTTCTTTCCTGATGCCAAAATTCAGATTGTGCCACTTGGGTGATTGTGTCGAGGTTCCTTTGGCATGGTGGTCCATATGTGTTTTACCTGTTTTTTATGAGGTTTCAATCAAAAGCTGGGTGGTTCTTGCCTTTTTTTACGGTTTTTATTCGTTGTTAGAATCGTTCACTTTCAAGTTGGTTGTGGAAGGATGCACCTTATTTCGCAGTACCTGTCACTGATAATTCAAGAAGTGAAGTGTGATTGAACGAATGCTGGGGGTTGTTGTTGTTTTACAAAGCAGCTGAGATCGAAAGACATTTGGACAATCGCGTACTATCGTTTATCAACATAAATCGTCCAAAACTGGACGAGTAGAACATTCTGTGAACTCAGATTCATTATTCTGTGAGTGCTGATTCGTGGGCTAATTCTTGGCCGACGAACAGCCGGTGACCTTTATAGATATTAGCGATACCGATCCATCAGAAAATAAACGGTACCGATCTTCATTCCCAGGATATGGGGCAGCTACGCACAGCCCGCGTCGAGTGATTCCACCGGACAGACACTGATCCTCTCGGTCAATGTGAACTTTGCTTGTAGAAACATTATGGGTTGCCAAAGATCAGTACAGTTGGATAGCAGTTTATACGATTCGTAATTCTGAATAGTTGGATCGTTATTAAGTACCTGGTTTACGTGGAAATAATCCGTTGTAAGAACCTATTTTACTTCCTGCTGAATCGAGCATTACATGAGAGTGTTCAATTGGCCGCTGTCCAACGCGATGTTCTTGATCCTAGCTGTTCATCTGCAAGTACTTGGTTCAGAATCTGTAAGAAAAAGATCTTGTCAAGGCGCGCTCTCTGCTCTGCCCGTAACGGCGAGCAAACTCGGATCAGTTCGGCAGCCGGAAACCGTGATAGCGCGCACAATGGAGATGATGATACACTGACACGTGAGTTCGACGTCGGCTGTCAGTGCTTACGTGTTGGCTATACTGGACATCCTGCTTAAATCGCCGGTCAGGTACGGGAAGCGATCCGTTTTCTTTGCAGGAACTGGAAGTGAGTGTCTTGGAAAACGGGAAAATGCATCCTTTTGAGGGTTGATTGATAAAATTTTCGTTGGCGTTGTTGAATGGAAAAATAACCATAACGATTAATGCAACATATTTCCATTAAAAACTATGGTTTTCTTTAGCTTTTCTTCTCGATGTTAGCTGGCTGTTATATATGCTGCTAACCGCATAAGCCCTTACACTACGAAACAGCTATGACACAATAGGTGTCGCGCGACAATTTCTTGGAAACTGATCGTTTAATTTTTCCTTGACGTTCTTGAATCGAAAAATGGCCACAATATAAAGTTCTATTTAATGGAACATGGTTTCACTGAGAATTTCTTTAACGTTGCTTCGATGTTATTAATCTGTTTGGCTGTTGGACCAAGTTCTTTCGCGCGATAAGCATTTACACTACGATAGAGCTATGATACAATATGACATTGTGTCGTTAACAGTATTATCATCCGTTTTACATACTTTTGATTCGATATCTGACAGCAATAATGCGTTGCGTTTGATTCAGAGAAGTTTTTATTTAGCTGGCTGTGAATAATTGGCAGTATGTTGACGAACTGCCACGTAATGATAGTGATACGTAAAATCAGCGCTCGTTTAAGTGGGTTGGACTTTTGAAGTATCATGAAATTTAAAAAGGCATCTACATTTTGGAATTTCTTGAACATATTGTTGATTACGGATTAACTAGGTAATCGCACTCCACTGCGTTTGCGATGAAGACCGAAGCGAACGGAGACATACCGGTCTGAGCGAGAGAGACCGGTCTGAGCGAGAGAGAGAGAGAGACAGACAGAGTGAGAGAGAGAATCTTTTGTTCTCAAAAATGTGCTCTTATTTTACTCATATCTCACTCATTTTTCGAGATATGCATACCAAAAACTAATCAGCTCATTTACAGGTCGGTATCTAGGCTCCGTTCAAATTTGAAGAAAATCGGATGAAAACTGACCGCGCTATCGCGGTACGCAAAAACGGGTGGCAACAAACATTTTTTCATTACTCTTGAACATGGAGGACCTCCGCTTCGCTTCGGTCGATAATGGGCATAATAAAAAAATACTTATGTATTTTTGACATAATTTTGTTTCCGTTAATACTAAATTTTAGTTTGTTAACAGAGTATCTTCCACACTGTGCTGCAAAACAGCAAATTCTCCTCGACAGTCATCAACAACAACCTTAGGCTGACCAACTGGAAGCGGAAAAAAGGAGGCAACTGCCAGTATAGGGGCATATCGTCGGCTGGTGTGGATGCTCACCGAATGTGTTCCGTTCCAGCGACTCGTACCGTACTGAGGTGAGAGATGTAATAAAAAGAAGGGTCGATGGTAGTTTCATGGAGCTTACTGCTGGATATGCAAGTTGCCTCTTTTATTACCATAACCGCGATATTATTGGAATGCCGTAGTGCAGTGGCTGTCCACATCCACTTTTGCATCATCTCCTATGTAGCAGCTGGTGATGTGTAGCACTCTAAGGCCAGTAAATCTGGTTGGAATCACTTTTTTCATGTTTCTCAACTGATAGTCTTGCGTTAACCAGGTTACCAGCCGTTATTGAATCGACATGTTCGAGTATAATGAAACGATAAGTTAATTGCAACGCATAACGAATATGTGTGACATTTTTGCGAGAAAAACCAACAGCATGAGTTATTGACTGAAATCCATGGAAATTACCAAATATCAGTAATAAATTACTGATTCAAAATTATGGTGTAATGACAGAATATCAAGGATGTTGGCAAATGTGAGTAAGTAAATTTACAACATTGTCTATTTTAGTTAGCACTTGCATTGTTAACGAATGACCTCGCTAATTCTTTCCTAATTTGACTAATGGACGTTTTCTCCGTGTTATGTGCAGAGATTCACAAATGAACCCATCTTTTTCGCCCGGAAATTAGATCCGATCGTGGATTTATCCGTAGTCAACGATAATCTCATGGAATTCGCCTCTGGTGAACAAACCGACCCATCTTGGAACACACTGGTTAAACTTGCACACCCATACCGAACCCTTTCCTTCGTGGGAAATGCGATCTTTGTATGGAAGCCTAACCCGCTTGGCCATCGATCAAATGGGTTTTCAACGGAAATCGGTGAAAAACCAGTTGAAGGATGTGTTTTTGCTAATTAACGTCGATGGGACCAAGAATCTGTTGGTTACGCAGAATGTGGAAACAGGAAAGTCCAAGTTTATTGTGGAAGCTCGATTCGGGTTCCGAAGGTTTTTCCGGAAGGAGAATGTCGGGAAAAATGAAGTGACGCTGCGTTTATTGGATATGCCGGTATTTTTTATCACTGTTTGCTGTTTTAGCGTGGCTAGGCAGTTGGAAGAAATCGTAGTATATGGGCTTACAGATTCAGTTGCTCGTGGAACTTACTGATAGCTACAGTGCAAAAAATACGGTTAGCGAGCGAGTTAAAAATGTTTCGCTTTTTACCATCTGCGGACGGCATTCACCTTTAGCTTATTGTAAACCAGTAAAAGAGAAAACAATTCATTGCAAAATTGTTGTAGAATAAATTTGTGCATTGGGCTGGACTGCAAAAGTTTACTTTATAAATGGTGCACTGTACTGAATAAGCAAACCATTTTTTTCGTGCCAGCTGAAAGGAGAGGAACTGTAGCGTTTGTGCTCGTGCCATGGTTCGTTTATCAGTCGATTCAATGAAGCCAAATTAATTATTAGCTCGTTCAGGTTCATAGAATAATTTCGATTTTACTCATCTGTTTGAAAGCTTGTCTCGTTCTTTCAATCGTCTAGATATTCACATCGCGATATACAACCCAGCATTCACACTATAATAATGATCGAAACTGTGTTTTTTTAGCATTAATTCACTGATTCGCAGGTATCGAGTGATTATGACCTGAAGGAAGATATCTTTCGGAATTATTGTGATATTTTGGGACCATATTCTGAGCCGGCGTTGTCCATGCTGGCTACTCCTGGTAACAATACGGTCACGTCCGTCGTCTGGCTGGATCCTGCAGATGTCGTGGCCGGGTAGTTCGAGGTTAGTTCTTTGAATCCATTTTGATATTCAAAGCAGTGTAATTGTATTGGATTGCAGTTAGTTCTCTGAATTTCTTCTGGTAATCGAGAAAATACGGTAATCGTACTGATTGTGTGCGCAAAACGCAGCCGACACGAGAAAACCTATGTTTCGCTGAGCATAGAGAACATTCTCGTCGCTTCGAGGATTAAACTGGATTCGAATTTGAAAAAGAAGTTTTGAAAATCGGCCGTGGAGTTAGTTAGTCACATAGCATCAAGCCGTTTCATGCGTAAGTTTTAGCTTAGTTCTGGAAGTTGGCATGATGGCTAATTTCCACTGCACTACGATCGCTGTGTTGTTTTAGTGTCAGTTGTTATTTTATAGACGCAATTTGCAGTATACACAGACACCAGTTATCATATATTATCATGACGTTGGAATCGCCGAAACGGGCGCTTTCAGTTGTCGGTTACATCAGTCAGTCACTTAAAACGTTCTTTGCGATCAGATATTTTTATGGACGTCCAGTTAGTGGCGGCAATTTCCGGCAGCATTCTTCTGATACTGCAATATATGTGGAAGCTTTTCACTTCCGAGCAAAACTAGGCTAAATTTTGTATTTATGTAGGTGAATATCACCGATGAAGTCGGCTGGAGTCTGCACCAGCCCGGCTTCAAAGCGCCTCTCCGTCCGGGTATTTGGCGCGTCCTGGTCATGCACAACTGGAAGCTAGTCGCCCAGACCAAATTCCTTGTGATACCAATCTACAAAGCCCCTCTTCACATTGCCAATGCCGGTCCCGAGCAGGACGAGTACATTCGCTACAATTTCTCGTCGGTTGCGCGGTTGTTCAAGCTGAACGTCACGGAAAAGTTGGTACAATCGCGATTGCAGGCGCAACACATGGAGACTGATGGAGATGCATGGATTGAGGGGTTGGTGGGGGAGTTTTATGTCCTGGATGGAGTTTGTGGGGTGGGGAAGATGGAGGAGATTGAGATGGTCAAGTGCGAAGAGACGGGATGGAGTTCCTACTTTCCGGATGCCAAAACGCAGATTGTGCCACTGGGGTGATTGTGTCGAGGTCCCTTTGGGATGTTGTCCAATATGTGTTGTTTTACCTGTTTTTTATGAAGTTTCAATCAAAAGTTTGGCGGTTCTTGCCTTTTTTTACCGTTTTTAATATCATTGTTAGAAATGTTCAGCTTGTGGTTGGTTGTGGAATGGTGCACCTTAGTTTGCAATACCTATCAGTGTTAATTCAAGAATTAAACTGTGATTGAATGAATGCTGCGGTTCTCGTTTTGGAAAGCAGGTTAGACCAAAAACAGTTGGATAATCCTTGTATGGCCGTTTAGCATCACAGATCGTGAAAATACTGAACGAGTCGAGACATCTCTGAGGCTGTTACTGCTTGATTTCCTGGCTAATTTTTGACCGATGAATAGCCGGTGACCTTTACGGTCAACACTGATGCCGATCATACAGAAAACTAACGGGCACCGGTATTACGATTCTTGCAACTGTAGTTGTGAACCGCAGAACAGTGAAAATTGTGAAATAAACGGACATGAGTCTCTAATTTGTCCCGTGTTTGTTAGTAATATTTCACTGCAGTAGCCAAAGCCACTTAGAACAGGACATGGATGACTGGATATTGGAAATTTCATGATTTTGTTAGTTGATTTCTGTTCTATCTGTCAAATGATGCCTTTCCGGGAGAAACGCGGGCCAGCTCAAATAGTTCAACTCGATTACGCGATTGCTCAGTTCATGGTACACGCCAAGGCATTTCGTATGTTTCATAATTTCCTGTTGTTGTGATCTTGTTGTGGTATGACTACTAATCTTACCGACATCGCGGCTGGACACTAAAAACACCTTCAGTATTCTGCAGGCGGTTTTGCTTCTGGTTTCCAAAGCTTTTCCAACTGCAGTAGCACGCGTACTGTACTATTTCGAGTTACTAGAAGACTTACAAGCAATTTCGTTTGGGACATGTTCGCATAAATCAAACGGGCAGAATCTGGAGTAATGGTTTCGATGAAGACTGGAGTCTTCCTCACTATGCTGCAAAACATTGAATTCTCCCCACATTTATCAGCAACAATCACCGGTCGACCAACTTGAAACGGAAAACGGATGCAATTCTGCCAGTACTGTATACCGGCGGCATATATTGTCAACCTGGGTGGATGCTCACCGAATGTGTTCCGTGCCAGTGTACCGCAGTGCCGCGCAGAGGTAAAAAACTGAATAATTCGAAGTGTAGACAGCTTAATTTAAGTTAAGTTCACTGCTCGATCTGCAAATCGGAACTGTTTTACCGTTGCCTATATTACTGGTTAGCCGTAGTGCAAGGGCTAAAAAAACCGGGTTGTTTCGCTGGTGTGCCTCTCTGTTCAATAACTTATGTTTTCTGACCATCAAAAACCAGTGAATTTGTTTGGAATCACTTTTTTCGTGTATCCTTGATTGATAGTTATGCGTAATGGAAACGTTACCAGTCGTTACTGAGCCGCTATGTTCAAGTACAAACGAAACGATTAGTAAACTGAACCGTATAATGTAAATGTGTGACAATTTTACGAGAGAAACAAATAGAATATGAACTATTGACTGATTTCACGAAAATCTACAGAACACAGTGATAAATTAGTAGTATCAGTTTCGATGTAACAAATAGTGACAGGATATTCGGGATGTTGACAAACTTATATATGTACGAGATCGATTCTGTTAGCACTGTGGATTGTAGCGAATGACCTCGCTAAATCTTTCATAATCTGACTAATGGGCGTTTTCTTCTACGTTATGTGCAGAGTTTCACCAGTAAGCCAATCTTTGTTGCCCGAAGTTCGACCCGATCGCGGATTTATCCATATGATGTAGTTATCGATAATCTCTTGGAATTTGCATCTGGTGAACAAACCGCCCCTTCTTTGAATACACACTGACTAAACTTGTACAGTACGCTGTACATCCATACGGAACCCTTTCCTTTGTGAGAAATCTGATTTTTGTACGAAGGCCTGTCTGGATTGGCCGTTGGTCAACTGGATTTGCAACGGATATCGCTGAAGAATGTGTTTTTGCAAGTTAATCCCGATGTGAGCAGGACTTGTTGGCTATGCAGAATGTGGAAGTAGGAAAGTCCAGGGTTGTTGTGGAAGCTCGATTCGGGTTCCGACGGTATTTTCGGAATGAAATTGCCGGGAAGAATAAAGCGACGATTTGTTTACGGGATGTGCAGGTATTTTCATCATTGTGTGCGATTTAGTGTGGTTTGGCGATTGATGAAAATTGTAGTGTACTGTATGGGATTATGTACTCATTACGGGAAATCGAAGGATGTTACAGATATATGTACCTACCTATACTGAAAACAATACGAGACCAAATTAACTGAGAGCTCGTTCGGCATATGAATTTCGCTTTTTCTCATCTTTTTGAAAGCCTGTTTCGTATACTGTATCTTGTTTAAGCTGTTTTTTACGAGGCTCCATTCAAGCGTTGGGTGGTTCTTGCCTTTGTGTACGGTTTCTGTTCAGTGTTAGATTCGTTCAATGTCGGGTTGGTCATGAAACGATGCGCCTTATTCTGCAGTTCCTGACAGTGTTATCTCCAGAATTAATCTGTGATTAAAAGAATGCTGAGGGTTGTTTTACAAGAACAGGTGAGACTGAAAACAATTTGACAAGTGTTGTATTAATCGTTCATCATCACAGTCTCTCAAAATACTGAACGAGTAGCAAAATCTCTCACTCTGAACTGCTAGGCTGTTACTGTTTGACTCGTTGACTAATTTGTCGCCGGTGAGCAGCCGGTGACCTTTGCAGACAACAGTGATACCGCTACATCAGGAAATGAACGCGGTATTAATACACCGGTAACGATACCTCTAATAACTGGTTCGTAAAAGTCGTTCGGGTTATGTGGTATACGTATGGTCGTAGTGGGGTGGCAAGTCCGTTTACGTCCAGTCTGATGTCCACATCCTCCGCAGAGCTGCATTTTGCACAATAATTTAATGTTAATCGTGGTTTATGATTAGCTGTTTTTTCATCGTTCCTTGCTTCGGTTCGGTACTTTTTAGACCTTAGGTTGACTTCATTTATTTAAAAACGGCATAATATCATAAATTTTATAGTTTAGTTTGGTTTCCTGATTCACACATTTCCATCGAGATCCTCCGGGTCTGTTGTTTTTCTGCAGGTACAGTACATAGTATGTTTTAATTCCATTAGGGCTTGGACTTCTGGTAGATGGCGTACAATTTACCGTCGTCGACACTTTTAGTTACTGACTTGATTTTGCTCAATCGGATTGTACACTGTGCTTAGCTTGTACGAATATCGTAGTGAGATGGCTTATACTGGATGATTCTGGATAGGTTATTCCCCGTTATTGGCCTACATTATGACTTCAGAATATTAATTAAAGTAACGACAGTTGTGATAGCGCATATTTTTTTGGTATTACATAGTTTATTTTAAACCTTTTTCACTTTTGTTAATGGACATTTCTTTTATGTTATGTGCAGAGTAACTCTGCCAAAGTTTCACCAGTAAACACATAATCTTCGCCCGGAAATCCGTGGATTTACCCATATCTAGTATCTAGTACTAGTTCCTATTACGGAACTCCGTCCCGGGATAACGAAATCTCCCGAACCAAACAAGCTCC
>JAQGAU010001712.1:0-18020 GCA_034698045.1 Paramacrobiotus richtersi | reverse complement strand
GCACGCAAAGCTTTACGCTGCAGACTGGCAAGTTTATAACGCTGAGTCAAAGACGCTGTGGACCATACTGATGAACAATTCACCAGTTTGCTTGAAATAACAGCCACACTGTTCATTAACCAGCGAAATCAGTAGAAGCAATGTACTTATAAATACGAACATTAGAAAACCACGCTAATCACGTGTTCAGCATTGAAAACCAATTGTCAGTTGTAAAACTTCAGGCGGCGTAAGGTATCCTTGGCGGCGTTCCGCAAATGTCCCATGGCCAGAAAGAACAGCACCGGATCCAGGATGATCTGCACGTTGAACAGCAGAATGACAATGTTAGCCACCAGCGGATCATAAGGGATGTCGGCGAAGGACAGCAGCAGAAAGTAGGCGATGTTCGGTGTCCAGAGGAGGAAGAGGCTAAAGGTCAGCAGGGTCAGGAGGAGGAAGGCGTAGGAGCCCTGCGAGGATTTGGTCCCGGCGGTGGTCCCGTCCGAGTGGTAGTCGCTGCTGTGGTTCTTGGATACCAGCTGCACCTGTTCCCGGGGTTTGCCATCTGTAACAACAGGAGCACGGTTGATTAGAACTAACGCAAGTTGTTTGGTAGGTACTGTGGGAAGATGTCTGTATCTTAACATTTAATAAGCAAAAAGTACACTCCAGGCGCGTTTACTGTTGTGCACTGGCCAAAGTATTTGAATCGCGATGGTCATGCATGGACAGCAACATACGTACAGTATAATCTACCTAACGAGAGGCTTTGCTTGACTATGAGATACTTTTATCTTTTTGTAAATCACGTTCGTGAATACTTCAGTTGTATACCTTTGTATTCCTTCCCAGTTTGACAACAACACGTATTCGCAGTTCTTTTCTCGTATCTTACTCAAATGTACAAAAAAATGTACTCTAAGCGCGGCGTTCATTCAACACAGTATTTCGTGGTTCACATTAGTAATAATTATTCGTTGGCGAACTATTCTTTTAATTCGAGTAAGCTTTCATAAAACTCTGTTTGCACGCATTTTTTCACATGACATAACCGAATGACAGCAGTGTCCGTAATTCCTCTTGACAAAACGAAACGGTCAACTTCACTTTCAGATGTCATTGATATGACACTTAATTTAAATGGTGTTCGCCTGACAAAGTTATTCATTAGTTTTTAATCGGTGTTAAGTACAGATAATCCATTTGTTAAATGAAGGGATTAGACGGAATGTGACCAATCTAAGGCTCGGTCAAAAAGTGCGGAATACAGAAGTTTTCAATGCTACGATGCCAATACTTCTTGCTCAATAGTTGGAGTAATTCGAAAACATATCCATTTCATCTACGGATATTTTTAGCACACTAGCTTCAATTATCTTCAGAAAAGAAACCGATAAAATATAACCGATAAAATTACAAACTTTCAGCTGTGGCAATGTATCGAGTTTCTTTAAAAGCTTTCGTGTATTGGCGTTTAAGTTGTTATGCTATTATGGTAAATAAAAAGCCTTGATCAGAAAAGCTGCAGTTTAAAACTAGACTAATAAAGCTATCAATCTGAATCCAAATGATTGTAACGTTAAATTTTTGTTTCTCCCAAATCAATCAGAAACATCGTAATGGTGTGTTTACAAGGTTATTACCGTTACCCGCCTGTCATACACCCCAAGCCACGTTCTCCGTAATGTATGAAAAATTGCTTGTTTAGTGAAAATTCCCTGATCCTTAAGTGCCATATCAATGATTGATTTGAACCATTTCAGGTCCGCAACCGATTAATCCGTGTGTCACAGCCCTCCTGCCACCATTACACCACAAGCGACATTTTCTCCACCCACAATCAGAAAACTTTATATATGCCACAAATGACCCAACCCGCACATGATTAATTCCTCCCCTGGAACCGATAACGCCGTCATGCGTAGAACACTGTATACAGGCCAGACACACCGGGAAAAAACGCATTATCCACTCTTCTAACACGCCAAACAGTGGCACACAATTGGTGCGATTCATCGTGCGGATTAGTTTCTCTTCCTGTTTAATCGTACAATGCTCCATGAAAAAAAATATGCAACCTTTTTTCATGGAGCATTGTAAATGTTCTGGATTAAGCATTTCCGCTGGAAGCTGTGTTGTGTGTTCGAAGTACTGGCTGTACAAAGAAATCGATATGCAGCGGAAAGTGTATCATCCATATCAATTAGTCACATGGCAGAACTCAAGTGCTACAAAATGGAAACACGGTATTCATGTCGCGAAATAATGCTAAAACAAACAGTTTGCTGTCACATTATACACATGCTCGCCTTTCAGTGGGTGTGTTTTTTTATTCAAGTTTCTGTCAACATCCGACAAAAGCTTTCTGTTAGTACTAATGCATCTGCTGCAAAAAAAGCTCCTGAAAACCATGCAACTTGAAACGCGAGAGAAAGTATCAATAAAAAAAATGTCCTGTTTAAAGCTTCATGTTTACATCCGGTTGTTCCTGTTACTTTAGTTAAACTACAATGTTTGCCGTAAAATACTGTCGATTCAATTATTCTGTAAGTAACTTGTAAAGTAGTTTTATCAGCTGTTTCAACACACAACAGACCGATTCAATAAACCCGGCAATCTAAACAGTATCCATAACATTTACCCTTGTTTACCAAACCGGCGCCAAAAGACCGGCAATTACATCCACACAACACATGCGTTTTTTGCTGTTTGTTTAAAGAGCCACTTCGTTGCACTTGTGGTCGCCATAATCATCTAAGCAAACCTGTTCGAGTCCGAACTAAGCAAATCAATTATGTAAAGCAGTACGAAGTGTGTGACAGTGTGCGTGTTGATTGTCTACGGCGCCTCGTTAACGGCATCGACCTCCAGATGGTGGCAATTTACACGCGTCCCTGTTTCTTGTTGGGGGTCTGATTGGCGTTACCGAGTGTGCATTATCATCGAGTGTACTTTTCAGTCTGGAGATGTGGGATTTTTTATTATATTGATTTTGTGGAGAAAGAGCAAATGTTACGGTTAGAACTCAACGTACTCTGATTATAGTTTACAGCTTGTTTACAGCGTTGTAATAGGAATGTTATCAGTCAGGAAACGTTTCATTAAAGTGTATGAAATAATTAGAAAGTAATTTGTTATGGAACTCTTTCCTTTCTCTTCCATTGACGGTTGGCGTTGTATTGATTTTTCCTGATTGAAACGTTACGAGCTGGAAAAGATCCGTGTCTTGCCTCAAGGCTTCGTGACACGGTTGCACTTTTTTCCACGTTGCAAAGTTTTCGTTTTTGTCACTTATCTGTCATTACGGATCATTAGTTCCAAAGCAAAAAGCAAAATAACACTAGAAACTCCGTTCTAGAAGCTAGAAAACACAAGTGTCTCTTCTGTAATCGCTGCAATGTCAAAGATCCCGTACAAAAAATAGTTTCTTGACCAAAAAAAAGGTCCTTGAAATGTACTGATCGATAGCGGCTGTCTACAGCCCAGCTTTTCTCTGCGTTGAATAATTTAACATATGCGGGCTTTAGGCCAGACAAGTTTGCGGCTTAAGATAATTGATCACGGCTCCCGAAATAACCACGGAAGTGACCAAATTGTTAAGAGATCCTTCAATCAATCCCGCTCATTAGCAAATTCCCTAAGCCGCTGGCGCCCTCGGCTGTACGGGGCCATCGATAATCAATACCAATTGTCTTTCCCCCCCACACTGTACATAATTTCATTTAATGCACACTGGCGGATGTGGCGTGCGGCTCGGTGCGCGCGTATTAGATTACCACAATTATCAGAAATTTTCCCTTATTATGTTGATGTATACACTTTTACTTTTACCGTTCAAATATTTTCTGGTACGAAGACCAATAAACCGAGCCGCTCTCGAAGTAACCGAAACTTTTTTTTATTCACAAGCGTAATCATATAGAATCATACATATGGAATAATATTATTAAAAAATTATATTGCAAAGGTCACCATTAACAGCAAAACAGTACTTTCGTTGAAGTTGATGTTTTTACCATATTTAATAAAATTAGCCGTAAAACGTTCCACAAAACAATGTAAGTGAAGTTTTTAGCACATTCAGTGTAATGAACTTTGATTTTGATGGGCAGAAGTTGAAATCCAGGAGACATGTACCAAAATATGCGTATTAATATCCTTGTATGTCAAATTATGTATTTCCAAAAAAATTGTTACATTTTATGTATCATAAATGCGCAGGTTACGTGCATTTTTCGCCGCGTCAGAATAATGCCTAAAACAGAATAGAATTTTTTACCTGCGCCCGGTCTGGAACTTTGCCGAATACTGGCCAACCTCTCCCTCTGCCGTTTCTTAAACCGAATATACGGATAAACCAGTAACAACAACGCCTCACACAGCGCCCCTTGAATCTGCAGTAACTGCAGCCAGATCTTCTGCGACGGCACCGTATCCAGATTGACCTGACACCCAAACACATCAATCGGTCGCCGGTAATACACGGCATCCAACAGCAGCCCAGGAAGTGTAATCACATGCGCCAATAACCAGGCCAACCCGCACAACACCACAGCCCGCGGGATCGTCGCATTCCGGCTGTAATTCACCGGGAAGGCCACGGCCCAGACCCGACTACACGAGATCAAAAGATGCACGTAAGGGAGGAGATACTGCAGCACCCACAGTACCATCAGGTAGACGGTACATGTCCCGTCGGATAATGGCCAGTTGAAGAGATGCAATCGGTGTACAATGTCCAGTGGGCAGGCGATTAGTAGATACAGGAGATTGACAATCAAGAGGTTGATTAAGTAGATGTCGAAACTGTTTAGTTTGACTTTGGTGAAGAGGAACAAGGTGAACGCGTTGGTGAGGAGTGCGGCGCAGGTAATTAGTCCCATTAGTACAGCGCCCTCCCGGTCTTGGGATGGGGATGTGGTGTTGGGGAGGGACATGTTGGCGGTGTCCATGGCATCGGTAGAAGAAGGACACGGCGCGGATTCAAGAAATGGAAACCTATTCCAGGCAGTAGGGTGAACGTGTGCACCGGGAGTATCCAATTAAACCACTTAGACAATGGGATTAGGGCCGGTGTAATTATCGCTGATCAGAGGGATTTGCTTGGTTAACTTGACGTCAGTATCGATCATGCGTTGGGGTACACTGAGAGAAGTCATAACGGATAATTATTGCTCATGTGGGAGACATTTAACGGGTTTAAAGTTTATCCATGCCTGATTAAATCAGTCGTTTGGTAATGGACCATGAATTCGATAACTAACAGCCAAACTACTTTCTGACTGTTTATCGAGTTGTTATCATCGCTAACGAATGAAAAACACAGATGTTGGCGAGGATATTCCGATAAAACAGCTGATTTATGCAACGTTGCAGCAGGCGATCACATCATCAGCTGCGCCACGCAAACTCATCCGAATCACGGTTTTGTTATCAAACTCTCAATAATGTAATAATTCCCACATCTGACACTTGCAATCCGGCATTGTTCAGTTGCGTGTGTGTGTGCCGACGAACAAGCTGCAATGGAAGTTGGAGAGAAAGAGTGTATACAGTGTCTAGCATTACTCTCAAGTAGTACCGTGACACTCCAGAGGCGGGGTCCGGTGATCGGTTAATCCTGGGCAGAGAAACAGCCCATATGCACACACAAGTGCCAGATTACATACACACATTGGACCCGGCGCTGTTTCCGGTTAAAGAAACGCGCAACTGTCAAGTTAGAACGACAAAAGACCATAGTCACCAGTGTGAATACGGTTCCTGTTTGCGGAACATGTTGCCGGGTGCATGGCGGGAGTAAATAATAGTTAAAAGCCCCGGACTATATAGCAGCACACTGTGTATAGATGCCAGCGGTCGGAAATGACTTTTTGCATACATGTAGCCAGATCGATTGACGCAGTATGATCCGGGATTGTGCGAGCTGGCGTTTATGTATCCCAGTAAATGATTACGTCCGGGGATATAAATGAAATGGTTTGCTTTTTGATTAAGGTCCAACAGTTAATCCGATCCGCCTTAGTCTGGCTACTGTTGACAATCACAACAAATGCAGTACTTCACCTTGTGATCCCCCACTTTACAGGGAACGGAAACCCAGGGGATGGCATGATTAACGACGCAAATGTGCTGTTTTGATAATGATACCTTTTGGTTATCCAACGGCCCATGGCACAGTTCCGCTCGTTACGGGCGGGTAATTGTAACCGCTGCCGGCTGGAAAGTAACGCCCCTGTTTAAATCTGGCCCGGGAAATGGTGGGTTTAGTTGGGAGTGAAAGTCGCCTAATGGGAAAATCAATATGGTACAGAGAGGCGACAGCGGAGAAAATCGATTAATTAGTTAAACTAATTAGATCCGGTAAGTAAGGCGCGAGGAGGCATCCAGGCGGAAAAATTAATATGCGGTTTGTGTTGTCATTTTTCCTTGTGCGCGCGTCTCCACACCCGCCCAGTGTGTCTGGATTGAACAGTGTTAACATTATTAACGCGCACAATACAGCTCACAAGCGGCGAAAGAGGACGCCGTTGCCGAGAAAAAAAAAGTGTGATCGGGTTACAAATGCGTCAGAGTTATGTACACATAGACAGCACACACGATATACATTACACCGCATTTGTGTTGTTACAACGTTTTCCCTCTTATCCATACAAAAAAACCCGCATCTTTATTGATACAGCTGCCACAGGGAATCATGTCTCAGGATGGACCAGTTTCAGTGCCGCTTCCCGGAGATCTTTCAGCGCTATGATGAAGAGAAGCGGATCGAGAGCGGCCTGGGCGGAGTAGATGAGCTCACCGATCTCCCGGATGAGAATCAAATGTTTCTGCTCTTCTTCACCGGCCCGCTGGATGTCGTAGAAACAGTCAACCGTGTCGTACACTTGGGCGATTGTCCAGCACAGAAAGATACTCCCGGTGAGCAGGGTTAAGATGAGAAACGACCGGCGGTTCTTCTTCGTTGTGTGGTGGGAATGATGCGAAGCGGTTGATTCGTCCTTGTGGGAGGCTTGGTTATGCGGGACGTTGTGCAGTTTCTTGTGCTTGTACCAGAGAAAAGGATACGCTGCAACGATAAACGCAATGGGGAGATCAAACATGATAGTCTGACTGACCGCACTGAAGGTCTGTTGAGCGGCAATGTTCGGTAGACAGCCGACGATGATCTCCCCAACAGGGTAGCGATAGTACAGTGCATCCAGAGTCAGATAAGGCACTAAAACGGCGTGCACGTAGAGACACATCCCGCCACACGCGCCCATGGCAAACCGACTGGAATGGTGGTTCTTGTAGTGTACCGGGAAGGAGATGGCCCAGAGACGGTTAGCCGTGATGAGGGCGTGGCAGTGCATTGTTATACTGGAGACAATGTAGCTGCCGTAGACGTACACGTCACATAACTCGGAACTATGCACCCATTTGCCGTAAATCTCTACGGAGATGTCGAAGGGGTTGTTGGCTACGGTGTACAGCAGATTACTGACACAGAGAACGATCAAGTATATAGTGAAGGATGTACGGAGTCTTCGTTTGGTTAGGAGGACCAGAAGGAGAATGTTCATTAGCAGTGTGATTATCGTCACAATCACAGTTAAAATTGGAATGGTGTCCCACGTCGCTGTGGCATTCTGGGCGACGGTATCGACGTCGGTGGTGTTGTAGACCGCTGCTGCACCGAACCGGGATAGGATAATCACGAGATGCGAGGTGGGCTGCTCGCCGGTTCCGATTGTGGCCAAAAAAGCGGAAAAGTTTTGACTTTGATTGGAGAAAGTTGAGTAAACGGGGATGTTCTCCATTTCAGCGATACACTAAACCGAATAAAAAATCTTCATTGCTTGGGGAAAATGCCGTAACTCCGATCTCAGTAAAATTGGAAAAGTGCTGCTGCGGAAAGTTTAAGCCCAGGAGATGTGGTCCCTGGTTGGTTATCGGATCCCTTTAGTCTCAAATTCCCATTAAACCCTTCAGTTCCGATGATAATACTGTGTTCATAAACACATAACCCGGCTTATTTGCCAAACCGTATTGTAATGCAAAACTGAAGATATGTTGGCGCGTGTCAATTCGATTTGGCTAGCCGGAAGATTCCAGGTGAAGTAACGGATGGAAAGTTTTCCTTCAGCAAACAATAATAATACGTAATCTATTACATGCTCGTTGTAGCTTCTTCCAACACAAAAAAGGACTAACACAAAAACTTTGCTTGTAATCACTCAAATATTTTCTTCGCACAGATGACTTTTCGGTAGTAATTAGTTTTTATTTCTGTTGGTTTGCCATCCAAGGTCAAAGTTTGTACTGCTACGAGAAGGTCACATCCGCGTTTGCGATTTAAACAAAAGATACTTTACCCTCGGGGGATTCCGTTTGGCTCCTCAGGGCAGCAGCTAGAGCGGAATAACTATCTGTGACTAATTGAAAAAGGGTGTTGTCATTCGGCTGATTGAAGTTTTGACACGGTTGATGGTTTTTATAATGCGTTACTTGATTCCTTGGGTGATTTAGCTGACAAACCAACTTCTGCAGCTAGACTTAAAGAAGCGCTTGGCCCGATTGCGATTTAGGGGCAAAGGAAACGATGAGGGATGAATCTTGTCAAAAATTTGGCGTGTCAAGTCGCAAGTGTAACTTGTCACTTGATTATTTAGAGCAAACCAAGACGGACTGAAGAACTTTGCTTAAGCTTGGTATGCGTAACATCTGCCCATCGATTGCTTTCTCGTACGTCTGTAGCTTGTAATAATTGTAGTTCCTTTGACGAGCTTCAACATGATGGTAAACATTTCCTAGACATGTTTTGTCAAAGCTTGTGTTGTTTTCCAAGGTTTTCATTTTCAAGTTGTGTAAAAACATCGCTTCGCAGTTTAGTGTGCTTTAGCTTTTGCTCAGCACAAGTGTTTTATTCGCAACTGGAAGCGTGCAGCTGCTTTAATTTAGTGCTTTCGACTGCTGGTACATATCTTTCTTAATGCTGACATATTTTGCACAAAAGCAACCCGAAGGTATCCCAACGAAATCATCAGTAAAAGAGGATCCAACGCCGCTTGCAGACTGTACAGCACATCTCCAGCTTCCTGCAGGAGATCCAGTGAACTGATATCCACAAAACACAACGTAGTGTAGTACACCGGTGAAATGGTACAACAAATAAATAGACTCGCGGTAATCAGAGTCAAAACCCTGAACGCCCTTGACGATAACAAACTCGCCGCTTTTCCTTTCTCTTTGGTGTGAACTACTTCATCTTCCGCATCTCCCGTATGCACGTTACGCATCGTCGTCACTTGCATTTTGATCCTTTCCGGTCGGATTTTCATTCTCTCTAGTTGTTTCATCAGTAGTAACGGATATGCGGCGATAACGACGAATATGGGAAAATCAAACAGAAACAACTGTACCGCGATAAAAGTGATAGGCTGGGCTAGTACGTTCAAGCCACAAGCCACCCGATAGAGTTCTGCATCGACGGCAACAAAAGGAACCAGCACAACGTGAACGTATAAACACATCAACCCGCAAATTCCAACCGCTGTCCTTTTGGTGTGTCGATTCCGGTAGCTCAACGGAAAGTACGTGGCCCACACTCGGTTCAGGGTGATCAGGGCGTGGGTGTGGTTGGTGATGGGCGAGATGATCCAGGCGCCGTAGATTTGTAGTGTGCATGTGGAGAAAGCTAATGGTAAGGTCGGGTGGAATTGTTGAAAGATTTCTAGGGGAGTGTTAAGAGTAGCGTATAAGAGATTCGAGGAGATCAAGAAAATCAGGTAGATGGTGAAGGAGGTGGAGTACTGGCGTTGCTGAATGAGAAGAAACAAAACGAGGAGGTTTAATGTTATCGTGACTGTGGTGGTGATGATCCGTAAGATAACGTCGAAATACTGGAACTGGGATGGGATTAGGAGGAGCGAACTGGTGTTAGCGGAAATGTTACCGCGATGCACACTGTTGTTCATAGTTAAAATTGGACTTTAGGCTGATTTTCGCAAGTTATAACAGTTGCTTCTGGATTCGGAAAACTGCATAACACGAGACCAGGGTGAGTTCACGGAAGCCGTGACATTTGTAACGATACCCGAGATCTCGCTTCCGGTTGTAAAAGAAATCCGATCCAGTGGTGCACCTGACTGTTCTCTGCGATAAATGAAATGCGATGCGCACTACTCAGAGAATAGCGTTAAATATATACAGCTGCAAAACTTTTTACACAGATGTGCGTTGGACAATGTACTATAGTATTCAAGAATTCAACAGCAGACACTGTCTCCTTTCGTGGTAAAGTGGTTTGAATTACGAACCACCTGAAGAAGTATGCAGATCACAGGAAGTGCTCGAGAAAATGGGGTAACGATTTCCTGCTTCTTTCGGTATGTTATATTCTACTTCTGAACCGGATCGATCTCACCTGTCAATTCCCATTTGTGCGCAGATACCGATACATTAATTATTCCCCATGTGAGCGGAGACATGCATTCTTGCTGAGTTGTGTTAGATATCGAGCACTGATGCCGTATTATCCTAAAACCATCCTTAATAAACCGGTATGTAGAACAAATAAGACCTGCACTCTATAAGACGGCGGTGAGCGTCACTAAAGATACTTTGCCGATTAAGTCAATATATACGAAAAAAAAATTCAAAGCTTTCTGTTGATTTTTCTTTATATGTCAGTTGCAGTACCGGACTTCAAAAAATATTCGCTTACAAATTTAATTGAATTTTAGCCTCCTTTTCGCGTGTGTTAAAGTGCACAACCAAATGAGCGAATGGGAATCGTCCAGATTCATATTCTGGAGAAGAGCAACGAGACAGTCATTTTATCAATCTTGAATAAAAAATAAATTGTAAGAATTTGCTATAAAACATTGAAGAACAGTAACGCACCCAGCAGTGACAAGTAAGTGTTGCTTTTCGTAAAACCATCACCACATCAGTTGTACATGCATGCGTATCAATACGAAATGTCAAAATCGCAAGATCGAGTTCCTTTTCATTGTCTAGTTAGAAAAATATAATATGTACTGTACATTCGCCTTGACGATCACTAGTTATTCCGAATATCACAGTCAACACATATAGTCCCATCAACACTACCATCAAGGCTCCAGATTATGCACAAGCTGAATTTCATCCACATATCCTTCTTCCTCTGTAGGCAAAGACCGATTCTCCCAGATCGTTAACAAAATCTCCTTATAGCTCGTCAAATTACCCGACTTCAGTTCCTCCGGACTATGGACATCTGGACCAAACCGGTTGTATGAATGAATCGCTAGAGAATTATCCCAGCGCATCTTCCCATGCTCCAGGAAGAAAGAACGCAGACTGAAGGGATGGGGATTGTTGCAGGTGTTGTTGAGAACGTACGCTTCTTGCGGGTACAAGTGGCTGAGAAATTTCGGCACGAAGCCCGAGTTGAAGTTCCAATCTCCACCGTTGTAGATGTCGGTGTATGCGCGCCGCCAGGCCCATAGTAACTTGGAGCTTCGTAGACGGTAATTGATAGAATCTTCAGGAGAAATTACGCTCAGTTTTCAAGTTTTTACATTTTAAAGTTTGTCAAAAAACTTCACGGTATTAACAACAGGACGCAGACAGTTGTCTACTCCAAACCTGCATTGTAAATCATGTACTGTAGGCTTCAAATAAAGCTAGGTCAAACATACCTTTAGATTTGATAAAATCAGAAAACTTGATTATGTGACCATGTTTTCGAATATATGCGAGTTCTTAACCTTCAAAACAAACAATCCCAAATGCAAAACAAATTCATTGTCGATGATAGTACAGCACAAATCTAGGGACTTTAGCATCATACCCCTCTTTATTGCCATAGCAAGTGACGAAACGGCCGGCTTGTATCAAGGGCCGCAGCCGCTCACCCCGGATGAAGTATACATCGAAATCGGCGGCTACACCCCCGAATTCCAGTAAGGCGTCCAGTTTGGCGATATCAGCGCGGTGCTCAAGGACATCAACGGGTCGGGGATGGTTGGCCCACCAGCCAGTTTCATTCAGCGGCGACATGTGGTTGAACTGGACCAGGTTTTGACTTTTTAATAATCCCCAATACTGACCTGCAAAACTGCAAGATTCGTATGTTGTGCATCACTAAACGCATTATATTTTAGTATCCTTCCGTGGAGAGGTCGCATAGCCGCAGCCGCATACAGTAGAAGTCGTCGTAATAATCAAGCAACTGTACTTCATGTTTCATTTTAATGTAGTATCAATGTTAGTATATCATATTTAACAATGCGGCTGTGGGAAGCTTTTGATATTTGTTGTCTAACTCTTAAACTTTTTTGACAGATTTTAAAAAAAAGAATTATCAAAATTAAGCTACAGGCAGTGAGCACTGCGTCAAATAAATACATATTTTTAATAACATTTGTGACGGCATGCATAGTATAAAAATGATAACGTTGCTGTAGCGATTGCTGTCACGCCATCAAATCAGCTATAAAAGATACGAAATAAAACCTGTTATTAGATATGCAATTAGTGTTAAATTTTCCCCACTTTTCGCTGAACTGGTTTATGTTGAGTGTCGAATAATTCCATGTATCTGCGGCTTAGGATGTTTTATTTGTATGCAGAAATTGCAAGTACAGTCATTGACCTCTTATTAGCTATGCAGATCATATTTTGCCTAGGGCATGTGAAACGCTTACTACCGTTAACGGCGCATCTATTGCCTAGCATACAATGAGTACAGCAGAAAAGTTATATAACTCATTTTGAGCAAAGTGATTTTATCAGTTATACTTATTGCGGACTGAAATGTGAGTACTTCAAGTATCTCTAGTATACCATCGCCAAACGTAGTTTACCTTGTATTAAAACACAGCAAGGAACGTTATAGTGGAAAAGCAATGGAACAGGATGCTGTTATTATTAATATTATTATTTAACCAGATAAGTGGGCTTATAGAACGCCAAAAACATGCAATATGTAACGAAAACACAGAATATTACGGTTTTATCAGTAAGCAAAAACTTTACGTAAAACTGAACCGTTTCCTTACCGCTTGGTTCCAGATCACCGTGGACCATAATCACATCCGGTTTCAGTCGCTGGACCGCCGACAGAACACTCAAATAATCCTCAAACCCAAGCTCCACTTTGTCAGTTTCTTTCTTAAACCGTATATAATGCAGATACAAAGGAAATCTCGTCCGGAAGACGGAATCCCCAAAAAACGAAGATATCTCATTATGTGAGGCTTCTCCCGGAAAGAATTGTTTGCGAGCGTACGCAGCCACCAGCATAAACGCACACGTGGTTAGTAACAACAGAATGTAGGGTTTCGAGGATACGAAAGTGCGGATCAAGTACAATCGGGAGGAGAAGTGCATTGTGTGAACACCCGATTTATGAACATTACGGTGCATTCGAGTTCTAGAGCGGTTGTAAACAATACGAGATCATGAGAGTCATAAAGTGGGTATCGGAAAGAGCGTGCGGCGATTGCGGAAATGGAACATTCCGTCGCGGAAACAGAATCTTGTTGGCCGCATATAAGACGATTCTTTGTGTTAGATGCCAGTCATATGTTAGGCGTTCTGCCGCGTTCATCAACGTTTGGAACCGGTTTTCTTACAAGCGTATGGCTGTGCCGTAACTTCTTATGCCGGACAGTCTTTCATAAATTATACGTCTGTGATTGTATAGTGTGATAATGTAGACTTCTCGCATGTGTTATAGTGATATCTTGTGTACACGGTGCTGGAATAAAGAAAAAATATGATGCGCAACAAACGTATTTACGCCGCAGTAAACAGGAGCCTCTACGTGAATGCGGCTGGATGTTAAGGACAGGTGCGAAGTTTTCACCGATGCATTCGTTTAGTCGTTACTGAAAGGTTACTGCTAATCTGGTAAAGAAAGAAAGCGTCCTGTTCAGCCCAACAGAACTGTTAACCGATAGAAAATGGGGCGCGATCGTCATTTTTTCGAATCATACATACGGCAGAGCTAATATAATAGAGCAGGTAAATGCTTTGCTGTCTTGAACAAAATATGAACAATGGTCATGCACGAAACAGGCAAATGGCAGAAAGTCTAAACAATTCGTCGATGCATTAGCCGTTCTGCTGATATCAGCAGTAAGATCCGGGAACAGCACTTGCAAGCAGCACATTCCCGGATGCATCTTGCATGCACATTTTCGTACGCTAGAGTGCGACTACAGTTTTTACCGAGCTTCAACGATTCCAGTCTTCAGTACTGTTATCGGCTGCAATCAACAGTGAAAAGTGTCTGCTTTTTTCAAAATTTGTTAAGTCTTTCGCACCTGATATCCAGTTTTGATAGCGAATATCATCTGTAAAGTGTGCTGCCAACAATCAAACCGCGTAAAATATGGCGTCCAAAGATCGCGGCGTACCTGCCTCTCCTAACGGGCCAACGGCTAATGGTCCTACTATGACGAATACGTGGGTGGAACGGGGGAAATATCTGCTGGAAAATGAGGCGCTCAGCGATGTGGTCTTTGAGCTGGAGGACCCGGAGGGACCGGTTAAAATACCGGGACACCGGTAAGTGACTACTTGATAGATAATCAATATTCTGGACGCTTTCCGAAACTAACTATATTATTTGAAATAATATAGTGTGTTTGGGTGTGATCATAGGAATGTGATTACTCGAATATCATTATAGGTATATCTTTGCGGCGGATTGTGTGAATTACCAACCAAAACGCGCTTGTTAATTTTTCAACAAAATGGTACAGACTTTGACTTTTATTATTTTAATCGGTTTAGTCCATAACACGCTTATAATACTGATTGTTTTCGACCGGTTGCTCGAACTTCATACATGTTTGAAACATAGCAATGGCAAAGAGTTTCCGGCAATACAGTTATTTTTAGTAACGAATACATGTAGTAGTTTAATAGCATGTTAACTTTTATTTTGTTGTATTAATGCTGCTGCACCATAACTATAGCATTATTCTACCTGTATAACATTCAGCACGTTAGTAACTTCAGTGCTAGCAATAGTAATAATATTATTATAATTATTAATCTTAATAACAACAGGAAAATGTTAACCCGCGGTCATAAAGAAACTTAACGGGAATTAATTAATTAATTTCCATAACACCCACATCTTGCTTTCGAACGTGAAACGGTGGCCCTCAATTGTCTTTTTGTCCGTTTGTGCGCGCAGTTACCGGCTATTCCGCAATACCGGCAGAAAGTTTAAACGGAGATACCGCTTTCATAATCCACGTTTCCATCCGATTTGACTGGACGGTATATCAGTAAATGCGTATAAATATGATGCTGATTCTGGACCAGTTGCATCCAAAAATGATGGCTGTGAAACTGTAAGATGAGTTGTACAATTTGTGCAAAATTCATTTTAAAAGTGTATAGCCATCTTTTTCGGTTGAAACGGGGTATAGTTATCATGATATTTTTGTGCACATTTTTTGATATGTCATCCACGCAAATCGAATGGAAAAGCGGATTTTGAAAGTCTGTTTAAACTTTTTGATTGTGTTGCGGAACAACCGGTCGTACAAAAGGACAATGGAGGTCTAACTTTTCACTTTCGAAAACAGTGAATGGGTCTTATATCGACTGCATACCGATGCAGTGGCACTTTTTCCCGCAAAACCTTTGGCTTGACCGGAGTCTAGCTCTAAGTACAATACCCCACGCTGACAACTTTCCAACAACAGTTTCCGGTGGATTAGTAAAATAATTCAGAAAAACAGGAAAAAAAGTTCTCTCACCTGATTCGAATAAAAACTCGAATGCGTACAGAGTGATAGCACCACATTGTCCCACCTTTTTCTTGATTTTTTATAAAATCGTACTGAAGTCGAACTGCAGGACTGATATGGCCAATCGAAAGAGCGTCTTGTTGGCTACAATACAGCAAAAAATAGACGAGATCGAAGCTGTTTCTGAATCGTGGTAATATTCAGACCATCTGACTCCGTGCAAGAGAAGCCGCCGAGAACCATTCCGGCGGCCACCAACATCTTCTGAAAATTTAATAATGCGGCGGTTTCAAGCGATTAATCTTGATTTCTACTGGAATTTCAAACGGTTTGTCTGGTTGCTGAATCTCTAATCTTTGTTTCCTTCTTTCAGGATAATCCTCAGTCTGGGCAGCAGTGCCTTCGAGAAACAGCTGTTTGGATGTGATGTGGCGGCCGCTGGTGCCGATGGCAAGGTGTTGGTTCGCGTGGACGGAACGGGCTTGGATGCGTTCAGGAACATCCTCCGGTAAGAAATACTTTTTGAAACTTACGATTACGAACGTAGTAACTTCAAAAAAACAGTGAAAATGTTTTTTTTATTTGCTTATTGTTTTTATTTATTTGCTCAATGTCTAAATAAATTTAAAAAATGTTTTTTTAGGTTCTTATATACAGCCGATTGCTCACAGTTAACCGACACTAACGTCGTGGATACTTTGGTCGCCGCTCGGAAATATGAGCTCCCCACGCTGGCCGAGAATTGCGTCCAGTATGTAAAAGAGCACGTCTCGCCGAAAAGCGCAGCGGGGTTTATTACTGAGGTAAGTGTCAGCTGTCTGTAACTGCATAGCCGTTTCCATACGTCTTAGCGAAAATATTTAATGATTTGTATTTTGATAGCTTTGTACCACCGGGGAGACCGATTTGAAGATGTTTTGCCTGAGCAAAATCGGTCGAAATCCACAGGAATTGTTCGCTAGTGAGCATTTCCTGGAGCTGAACCAGGAAACGCTGTATGAGTTCGTCAAAAAGGAGACTTTCGACCTGGAGGAGACGATGCTTTATACCGCCCTACGAAGGTACGGTTTCATTCTTTTTTGCAACATTTTGTGTGCACCACTAGAAGCTACGTAACCGGTATAACTTTTCTACTATTCCTTTGCAAAAGACTTTATCCGGTAGTTTCTTCTCATTGGAAATGCATGTACTACAGTAATCGCTGGTAAAGAAGTGTACCAAACAATACCTTGATTAGATTGCATTATTCAACTACAGTACCCGTACAGTCGTACACATACGAGTACGTACGTCTAAAGTATTCTGTGGTGTTTTGAAGGTTACACTAGAGAATACCACGCTAGTTTTCGTTAGTGGTTAGTTTGTTTTGGTTCTTCTGTTTGCATCTGTGGGTCCGGATTCTGTTAGTATTCTGTGATAGTTATTTTATTTTTTTAGTTTATTTCTTATTTTTATTTTCATGGATGCTTTTTCTTTACCGAAGAATACCGAACGAATCAAATAAAAGACGGAAGAATGAATACGTATAAGTCAGTATTATTCTAATATGAGTGTTTACGGTGCAGGTGGGCAGAACACGCCTGCAAAGCAGCCAGCACAGAATGCACAGGATCCAGTATGCGGGGGTACCTCGCCGAGATCTTCCAGCTGTTGAAGTTTCATCGAATGACCGTCCAGGAAGTTCTGGAAGGCCCGGCCAAGGTAATGCAACAGATATCTACAAAAATTCGAATGCTTTGGTGAATTGATCGTTTTTTAGGATGGACTGTTAACACCAGAAGAAACGGTGCATGTGCTCAATCAAATCGTTAAGGAAACGCCTCCCCCGCGAAAGGTCGTCAAACCAGAGCCGGCAAGCCGCCTGCAGAGCCCCACCAAACAGAGGGAATACACAGTGTTGCGACGTTTTGGGACGTATGCTAGCGTGGACTCTTCCATGCTAAATTGTGTCGCGCTGCCACATTGGATAGGGTATGATTAAAAATGGCTGAGAATTCTTGATAAAACAATACTAGAGATACACAGACATTTGATAAAACAATCTAACCATTCATAGAACAGTAATGTTAATTAGGTAGATATACAATTAAGTAGTTTTTTGGTATATACACAGATATACACAGTTGGTTTCGTGCCAAGTTCTTAACTTTTTCTGGCCATTAATGTACTTTCTCTTTTGTCTTTCATGTCTGCATAAGTTTAAACAAATAACTGTTACCTAAACTATGGTATCTTTGCAGGCTGTCAGCAAACCAGGCCATGCAGCTGCATGGTGTCGGCCTGTACATGGATCTC
>JAQGAU010001711.1:0-18020 GCA_034698045.1 Paramacrobiotus richtersi | reverse complement strand
AACCACAAGGTCACCGGAAACCACAACCACACCCGACCACAACCACGTCCGTGGTCGCCACGTTTTCGTTACACCCTAGCCCAATCGCTGCATTGATGCAACTCCGCCAGATAGTACTGTACAGCTCCAGAGACTTATCCAAGCGATGCTGTACGTACCAGGCTTCCAACAGGCCTCCCGCTGAGATTGTATGTCTACAAAGAGAGCAGCTGCCAGCAAGGACACCACATTGGATTCATCAATAATCACTTCGGACGTGTGTAACTACTGCTCAAACCTGCAGATGTAAGAGTTCAGAACTTCAGGAAACGTTGTCTACCGATGAATCATTTTGCTACGTAATCATCTAGTTTTAAGCTTCTTCCGGCTTCCTGCTTCATTGCATAATGCATACTTTCCTCGCCAAGTCCTTCGACCTTCTCTATTGCAATTCGGCACTGTACAGTCCATATGTCGCTTAAAACGTGGTCACGGCGTACTTGAGTGCATGTAAACGAATTTTTCGGTGGCTAAGCACGGGGGAATAAGATTCCAATTAGCTCGAAGCAACTGCCATAGTTTTTGGATAGTAGGCCTCTTATGAGGACCGGCGTCAAGACACTCAAAAACCGTCTTATAAAACTGCATTCTTGCTGTGACCGTCTTGCTTCTTAAGCGTGTTGTGTGGGTGTCTAACAAAGTTGGCTGTACTACAACACACAGGGTCAGGCAGAAATAACTGCAGCTTCGAAGAGGTCTATTTCATCAAGTGTTTTCCTGTCAAGCAAAGTGAAAGTATGTCTGCCTGGTCGAGAAACACCAAATCTGGGGGGTTATCAACCGAGTACGTATGCTCTGAGAATGAAAACCGTTGATCGGCAAGTAGGATGTAGTCGGTAGCTGCTCTCCTTGTGGACATACAATCTCTGGGGAGCCCTGTTGGAAGCCTGTAACGTACTACATCGCTTGGATAAGTCACTGGTGATGTACAGTACTATCTGGCGGAGTTGCATCAGTGCAGCGATTGGAAAAAATCCAGAGGAGGGTAAAATCCAGGCACTACGTCATTTTTCGATTGTAGCATAGAGTGTGGAGTTATTATGAGTGAACAGTATGCTATCAGTTAACCGATAACATGTTTATCGGTTAAATAAGTTGATCATCCACATAAAACTTTGATATTCTCCACATTCAACAAAAACCCAAGATTTTCAGATATTGTTTTATTGCACATACTGTCGTTAACAATCCCTGCAGTTTTGAAACTGCAGCATTTACGCATTATTAAAAACCAGTTCCAGTATGTCTTCCGCTTCACGCTCTGTCAACTTGCATATCTTTACCTAGCACGTACATCATGTCATCACCTGCTATACAAGCCACACAGTTGTGACGTGGGGTGGGAAGTTTTAAGCACTTCATCCAAACATCCGTTTCGGGTTCGACCGCATGTTCATACCGTGTCTCTCATGCAGTCCTACAGCACACCCATACGCTAACAGACTGCCTTGTAGCACATAGCAGCCGAGGGCGGCAAACCTTCAAGCACAGCCTCCTATGTGGTGAGCATTCCACTCCGATGCTGGGTGCAGTTTATTGTTTAACCGCCACTCAAAATGGGCGTAAGCACCAGGAACATGGGGTAGAATCAGAAAGCCAGTTCCGGATAGGAGTTCATATCCCTGTTGGCGCTGATGCGCTGACCCGAGGTGACTGCGTTATCGTAGGATGCACGGAGGTCATCAGGCGTCGTCCCTGTACGAAAGCTGTTGCAGCTTGATTTAAATTAAGTTAACAAAGGGCACACCTTGTTTTTGGCGTTTTGGTGTTTCTGGCGCTGTTCGGAGTAGATCTTGGTCTGGAATAGTATGCGGAAAGCGCCGGTGAAAGTACAGAAAGCACAGTTCTGACAGTGGCTGTGCCATGTTTCAATGTTAATAGTTGTGACGCAGACTGCAAGAGAATGATGATGTCCAAACTCATGAAGTCTACCTTGGTTGCTACGTGTACTTCCATTTTGCATGCTGCGAAATGAGGAATGCAGTATATTGTGCACTGCGGTGTACGATCCCGTGCAGTGTATATACAATCCCGTGAAGTGTATGGGGCTGCTTATCTTTTGCTTTATAAGAAGTTCCTTTACGGGAATTTGTACAAGTTTGCACAGTTAAGTTTCATGTTCTTTGCCTACAGGAACTGTAGTATAGCTTGTAAGAATGGCCAGAAAGAATCAGGATAATGCAATCCACTTGCGGCCAAGTAGGTAGCGCATTTTCTCCAGTTGAGATAGTTATTAAAACAACACCTACTTTGACAGCCGCGGCAATGTGGACAATAGGGGACACTTAGGCCTATATGGCGGACAGCCATATAGGCCTATGTGCCGAGTTTTATCAATGCCAAACTTTTGCAAAATGGCCTTCAGCATATACTCGGTCTCCAGCTTGAAGCGTGGAATATAGACCATCACTTCCCGGTTCCGCGCCTGTTCCTGACAATGGGGACAATGGGGGACAATGGGGGACACATAAGCCTATATGGCGGACAGCTGCGACAGTGCGGACGATGGGGACACATAGGCCTACATGGCGGACAGCCGCGATAGCGCGGACAACGGGAGATACATAGGCCTATATGGCGGACAGACGCGACAGTGCGGACATTGGGGGACACATAGGCCTACATGGCGGACAGCCGCGACGGTGGGGACAATGGGAGACACATAGGCTTATATGGCGGACAGCAGCGACAGTGCGGACGATGGGGACACATAGGCCTACATGGCGGACAGCCGCGATAGTGCGGACAATGGGGGATACATAGGCCTATATGGCGGACAGACGCGACAGTGCGGACAATAGGGGACACATAGGCCTGTATGGCGGACAGACGCGACAGTGCGGACAATGGGGGACACATAGGCGTATATGGCGGACAGCCGCGACGGTGGGGACAATGGGGGACCCATAGCCCTATAATAATTGCGTATTTGCGACAGCGGGGCACAACTAAAGTGCGCACATGCGCATTCGGGCATAAGCAGGGGGTGGCACAAGTACACCTTTACCAGATCTCCCTCCAGAAGACGTATTCGTAGGGCAGTAAAGATGTGGAAGAAGAGTCTTCCTATAGAGACATTTAGTTTGCGTCAGATTTGCTTCCGACCAGCGACTTCCAATCATTCAATATTCAGAGCAGTTAATATTTAATTAATATTCCTGTAAAACACTTATCCAATAACTCTCCAGAAAAATCAAAACATTAGAAGATATCGATTCTAACATGTCATGAACCGGGTGGCGTAGTTGGCAGTCTCTGACGGGTCCATGTATTTGCATTATTATCACGCAGCTGTCATGAATCTGTGATGTCCAGTGCAACGTGTTCGTAACTGTAGAATGTTTAATACTTTTTTTTCTGGAAATTCGGTACGTCAGAAAACGCGCAGAAACATCCAAACGTTTATAACAGAAACACGCCCAGCTGCTAACAATGTAAGGAAGTATTCCAAACAAGCCCAGCAAATCTTTATTCTATCCATAGCCTACTCTTCTACTGGTCAAAAGCTGATACACCATTCACGAAATGCCATATATACTGCAAAACCTAACCTGTACGCGGTGTACCATATACACAATACAAATCAGTAAGACCCAAGGTAAACTGGAAAAAGTTTCGGTTTCTGCGGAACAACGAAATATTCAATACCGACGATAAAAATACAACAAATTCACTGCCACAGGCCCGATACAATCCAAAGAAAGTTCCAATTGTTTGTTCCGCTCTTGTTCCATTCCGGCTGATGATCGGCTGTGATATGCCACTCCAAGTGCTCACGCTCCGAGAAGAACTGCTTACAATTCTACGACCAAACAATAAACATTAAAACCGAAGACACAATGACAAAAGAAGATTTCAACATAATTATAACACTGCCTAAAGAAAATACACAGAATAACCATTTTCCGTTTTACCAACAACGGTTAAGCGAATGAAACACCATCACGTACTGAATTACTCCCAGTAATTAACTCACCGGCATGTGACAGCGGAAACTGTACAGACAGTGCACCTTTGTTCCATCGGAATCATCTCCCGGCTGGGCAGTGTCGCCGATGGCTCGACCGGTGATTTTCCCCTTGATCTGTCCCACCAATGTGGCCAGCTCCTGCAAAGCCAAATTTCAATCTGATGGTTATTGATTTGCTTCATACAACGCGGCAACCTACCGCCTTGGCCGCCTCGGTGAAGTTGGCTGGTTCGCCCAGCACTTCAGGATGCATGGCCCGCACATGCAGCAGCATCTGCTTCCCGCTCCAGTGCATGGTAACTTCACATTTCTACAAAATTAATGACAGCCGATAAGATACAAGAGATAGCAGTATTCATACCATGCGACGACAATGATTAGAGAATAACAACTGCCAACAGGCAACACAGCTTCGGTCGTCTCACACTCGCTCCTGTCAAAAGATGATGGTGAACCCACTGCGTTGAAAAATTATGACCGAATAAACAGTCTCCGAAGTGACATACTCAGTGTCTAACTTAACCGATGAAATATCCATTTGTACCATGTTCAAAAGAACATATCTGACATTCAGCTGACTGAATACGTTTTAACACGTCGGAACATGTAGTTCAGAGGGCAACATAGCAACCGCCGCCAGAATACCTCTCATGTGAGTCGACCATATTCTTCGTACCTTGATGACCGCCTGCCGAATAACTTTCTCCGGAAATATCTGGCTGGGAAACAACGAATGCGAGCACTGCGGATCCTGTCTGGTCCAGCCCGGTAACTTCTTCCCTGTCTCCAGATACTGCACACACATCCTCACCTCGGCCTGTACAGATCAGACCAATGTCAAAATTTAATACCGTATTGACAAAAACACACGAACTATGCAGCGTGACATGATTTTACTGACTAATAACTAAAAAGGTAGTCAGCCGCGAAAACTGATGTCGTCAGCCCATTCAGCGTCACCACTAGTTTATCACAGTTACCGGGACGTCATGCAGATTTTTCTCCTTCTCGTTGCGGATACAAAGAGAGTGTTCTATAGCCTTGAAGTAGGTCAGATGGCTTCGCTGAATACGGGTCTCCAGCACTCCCCCGAGGGGATCGTACTTGACATTCTGGCATTCGCGCTGTAGACCGTTAATCATATTGCACACCGCTGGGCACGGGCAGGCCAAATTCACCTGTGACACCATTACAGCAAATCAAAACCCATGCGACCATTACCATTCAGATTCCGAAATAGAATTAAAATTAATCACACATTTATTAACGGTGCATGATGCGGAAATGTTTCTATCGATCTCTAGTTATTGGTTGGATCTGACAATGGGTTGTTAAACAGGCAAATCTAATCATGCCTACATCACGCACGTAACATATCCAATGTAAACCTGTTCAATTCGAATAGTTACCTGCACGTTGTGCAGCTGGTGCGTGGATTCCAGATGCTCCTTGATGTACTGGGGAGCACGAGCACGGAACGACGCACAGCGCTCCTCCTTAAACGGACACCGCAACGGGTAGAACATCATCTGCCAATACAATACGAAATGAATTTCTCTTAACGACCGCAGCATTATGATGATAAATTAGTTTTCTATTCTTGCCATTTTGAACAAAATAATCCCTTAAAGCATGATAATTTGGCATAACTTTTGATAATTTTTTGTCAAAAAATGCTTTATTATCTTGCAGTGTTTTATTACTTTTCTGTTGTTAATACGTTTTTTAACTTTAAATAAATCAAGAAATGCTGGACAATTCATTTCCAGAACAAGTTTTCACTGCACTATTTGAAATTATGTTTTTCAGATAATTCAGATATTTTCCTGAGAAACTTTCGCGCTTGCAGAATAACTCAATGAATAGTGAATTATCAATCTTCACAGCGGATCTACTACTCACAGAGGGACTGCCCATCATCAGCATGTGGGTATCCGTTTCCGACACGCGAACAACGAAGTCCTCCAACGAGGTCCCGTCAATTTGGCGAATCGTCGTTTCTCGATCCGGACGACCCAATGCGGGACTAAATTCCTGCAGTTCTACATTTTGACCATAAAATTAGACAGTTCTCCAGATCACAGAAATTCACTGAGGAAAATATCCTGTCAAATCTCGAAAAGTCAGAAATTCATTCAGACAATTCTCAATGTGACTGTAACGAAGGAAGAACTGTGGTTTGTCATCAGTGAAACAGAAGTTCTTACAATTAGTTGTATTCCCGCATTAAAAAAGCATCGAAAATTCTTTCAAAACAATGGTTCCACTTTTCTTCACAGAATTAATCATGAGTATTAGTCGATAATAAATATTAAATTACAACTATTGAATCTATTCCTTACGCTGATGCTAGCTTTCCCCACCGTTGACGCTGCTGTTCCACATGCCGGAGTAGAATCCGCATGGCGTTGAACGACGACATCCTTAGCACCGGGCTCTTCGTCGGAAGTGCTCCTGGAGGACTCTCCTCCACTGCTCAAACCAACTGCCGAGAACCTTATCATTGGTGATGAATGAGGTTGACGGAACTTTCCCTCCAGCCTCCGTTCCCTTATCCACCGGAACATGCGTCTTCAACTTCGCCATTTTCACAGAAACTGCGACGACGGATAACGGCAAGATTTCAACTAGAACAGTAGTCTTTAGATTAAGGTTATGAAGACTCGGAATCATACAAATTTACAATCGCCTGAAAACTGTACGCTTTTAAAAGGCGACTGTGAACAAGTAGTGTGTGCAGCACGGTGGATGGGGCGTAGACCCCAGCCCGCCGTAGTTACGTTTAACGCCCCTCACTGGACTGTTCTTGCAAGAATGTATTGGGCTGACCTGATCGCCTCCGTCAGGATTGGGCCACGCTGTTACATCATGGTGCGCCGCAGTGCAGACGGAAATATTTACCGGATTTTCGAAGATGAGGAAGAAGGCGACGTGCAGTATCAGGAGCCATTACTTGTGGAGATCCCGGATGATGCGGGATATATTTTTTCCGCGGAATAGTTCACTGATGTGAACAGTGAGTCGTTTGCGAAGCTTTACACCGCGGCCGGGGCACACATCTTAGATCAATTACCAGCAAACGAGGAAGACGAGGCGATATGACGACCGGCGGCTTTTATCCCACGTCATCGTGACGGAGGATGACTTACATTTTTCCTAGTTTATATATTTAGTGTTATGTTACTGAAAGGTGCATTATGCGCTTGTTGGACGCTTGCAGTTGGTATTTTCTTATTCTGGGCAATGTTCACTTTATTTACGTTCAAACCTGTCATTAGAAACGACTGCAGTTCTTCTTGGTTGCGCAATGCTTCTTATACAGGAAAGCGGTGTGAATGTTCACAAAAAGCAGCAATTACGAAGAACTGGGATGCGGCAAGCATAACCAATGCGACCAGAGCACATGACTTTCTAAAACATCCAAGTCAGTCAAATACGAGAAGGTCGACGTTTGGCTGGCTCCACAACCGCATACTTACGTACTCAAGTTGCAAAACAGTTTACTCTAAACAATTCGCGACGGCCGTTCATGTCCACTTGCTCCAGTAAATGTACGGTAAGGCGGCCAAGTGCAATGGCCTTGTTACCGCCTTCTTCCCCAAAAGTAAACAAGTACTGTTTCGATTCCACGGCCCGCATGTATAGTTTTCGGCAATGAGAATAACTTAAGCAAGTGTCTAATGGACAGTAGAGGACCAGAAGTCAAGATCGTCTATTATGTCAAAATACAATTTTTTGTGGTTATATATGAAGGGTATTGTGTATTGTAGAATCGCGATGTGTTCTTGTAATTTGATTACGAATTATAAAGCGGATGAATCCCAAGTAAGTATCGCTCTAACTTATTTGGGTCGGCTTCGGAAAAATTTGACGTATCGGACTGAACAGTAAAATAAGACACACACGTACTTATTGACTAAGTAATAATACCCCGATTTTGATAACATACTGTGTAACCAGCTGTCTGATTGTGGAGCAGCGCAGGATGCGGCGTCCAAGTTTCTTCAGACAACTCTTGATTTTTTTATGAGCCGACGTGAGAGATCTAATTTTTTCAAACAGCTGTTATGAAAACCGCTCCTATCCATCATCATCCGAACCTATTTTCGCCAGCGCAACGAATTTGCCTATGTAGAGAAATGTTTTTAGTATATTTTTTATAATACAGTAGATTCTAAATCTCTTAAATTCTGTTATTCTCTTAAAAAAACCAGCTGGCTCACTAATCCATCGCTAGATTCGCTACCAAATGGGTTTGCGAGTAAAATTACCGGAATTCTGGCAAGCGCAGGAACAAATTCGGCGACACAGTAAAGTGCAGTATCAACGATACAGTCAAAATCAGCGATCCCGACGTGTTTCCACTTTTCTGCGCAAAACCGGAATATGGCTGCTATCCAGGTGCAGACCGGCAAATTGTAGACTTTTGCCATAGATTTCCACGGAGACAGCCCTCTGCTGTGAGCAGAAAGACCGCTTTTTTTAAAACAGCTCAGAGCTACAAAACACCATGATTTTTCACATTCCACATACACACCTTGTAACGGACTATGCCATACGTACAGTACACTTATATAACGGAGAATTTCAATTGTAAAGCCCACCAAGCATTTGGACCGGTTTGGGGTGTGAAAGTTGTGAAAAGTTTAGATAAAAACGTTGTGCTTATTATAGTGAGCAAAACAATATGATACAGCATATCCTTGACACGAGCTAATGTACACTAGAATCACGGCGGCAGTTACTCTTTCTTGCCTGTGTTTAACGTCTCCAGCAGAATGCCGGCCGAAAGAACAATGTTTTACCTTACGGTATTCCTTGCACTCCTGGGCAGTATTTCGTGCCAAAATGATACCGGATCAAGCAACGACTCCTGCGCAGTAACCGCATCCAGCTTCGGCTGTGCGAATTACCGCGTACTCAGCCTTACAGTAAGTTGCTAATTTTGCTAATTTTGTTGAGATTTTAATCAGTCTTCAAACATATATTCAACTGCAGTCAAATACCTCCAATTTCCTCCGAGAGAATCCCGATGGAAGTTTTAGCGGTTTCATCTGGGATATGTTGAATGCTTTAAAAGCGACGACAAATTTTAACTTTACGATGTCCATTCAAACAGACCGAGTTTACGGACATCACGACGCCGAGGGAGAGTGGAATGGAATGGTCGGACAGCTGATTCGCAATGTAGGTGAACTTATTCATTGTTATGGGGCATGACTGACTGCTTGTTTTTCATAGACCACCGACATGGTCATTGCCGATCTCACCATTACGCAACAGAGGTCAAAGGTCATCGATTTCACTGTTCCCTTCATGTCATATCAGCTGGTGATAGTGACCCAGCCTAATGCTTCGTTTGGTGGAATTAAGTATGCCGTTAAGGCCAGTTCGGGCGCGTTTACATACCTCAAGGTATGTAAAAGCAGTTAACTTTGATTGTTATTATGCGTGTCTGTTACTGCTGCACTGTCGCGCTGAGTAAAACCTGACACACGGCGAAGATCTGATTCTGGCTTATGTATGTATACTATGTAGATCTATGGGTTGTAGTGAAGCTAGTTGCAGGGTTCCGAAGAACCTCGTGAACGAGAGATTTGGGCCAGTGTGCAGGCTAACCGGCCGACCTCCTTGGTGCGTGAGTCCGATGATGGATTAGCGCTGGTGCGGCAGGGAGGCTGGGCCTTTGTCACTCCGGACGCTGCGGTTGCTGCGGCCTTCAAGAATTCCGATGGCAGCCTGGTGATCAACCGGCCGGCGCTGCATACTTTCTTTTACGCACTGGGAGTGCAGCGTGGTCAGTATATCCTTTACTGGCAGTTGGTACGTTATGGCTCAGTGTAAGACTGCTCGTAGGCTCTCCACTGCAGATACCTTTGTCGACTGCAGTTACGATAATCAAGGATGCGGGACTAATTCAGCAGTTGCTTTCCAAGTGGGATTTGGCAGCTTAAACTCGTTGATGCCAATTTGCAGGGATTTGCACCTCGCGCTAATGCTGAATAATGCTTCCAGCCTGTCAGTTTCAGGCTTAGCAGTTCTGTTTGCTTTTTAGAAGATTTTTTACATTCTCTATCAAGTTCGCAATCGTTAGGTGATGCAGGACAATCTTTTTCAAAACCTGTCGTATTTTTTAGTTCACAAAAATCAGTTACGAATGGGTATAAGCAACGTCCGGCAAATTGTACCTGATTCCTAAAACAGCACACACTAGTCGTTGGAAATTCCGTGGTGGTACTTTTTTGTCTGCAGCACGCGGTATACGGTGAGAGGTCATTTTGGCGCGTAACGATCCGGTGCGCGATGTTTTGGCGTTTTATCTTGGGCGCGGTAACGTTTCGGCGTTTGGATCTTTCGGCGCAGTACCGCTTCGGCGCGGTTAGATTTTGATGGGTTCTGGAACGTTGCGTCGCCAAAAGATCAAGAGGGGGAAACTACGGCTTATCATGGCAGTTTCGAAGTATGAGCATAACCCAACATTAGCTCCACATACATTCTGCGGACAAAAATGCAGGGTCGCGGGCGAAAGGTCACGTGTCGAATAGTACGGCGCCAAAATGTCGTAGTACCCTGTCTGTTGATTTTGACACATGCACTCAAATGAAGTGCAGTCACTGTTACAGTATCAACCCTGTCTGCAAATCAGCGGTAAGTAACAGTCTAACATTCCGGCCGAATAAGTGTACGAAACGATATTTCCGCCGCTCAAGACGAGTTAGGTATTCTGTGGAAACTGCTGTTAAAACTAACTTTCCCGAAAGGTCTTAATTACTTTTCCCAGGAATCTGATCTCAATCGGGCCTTTTAAATCATTTACGAATATCATTTCTGCATTCATACCAGTTGCCAAAGTGGCAATAACACACAAAGGAGTCAACAAAACGATCGGTAATTATTAATTTTTTGATTTATAATGTGTACACGCAGTTTCTTTGTACTCTGTATAGGCATGCTTACGTACATTAGTTACATGTTATATAGTTCAAAACGTTTTTGACAAAAACCACCTGCTTGCGATATACAGTACCGCAACAACGCAGGTAATTGTATTGCAATTGCAATTGCCGTAGCAATCTCTAGCGCAAACTCTGTTATGTCACTTAATGCCATTACACATCAGTTAACAACTTAACGTGACGGTATATCAGCGTAGAACAGAGTACTTATATAAACTCAAATGATAGCAATGACCAGACAGACATCGTTATACTAATACTGAATCTCTAGCAACAATATGTTGAAATCCAAAAATATTTGCAGGTAGATCGATCAAGATGCAAACTCTTCCAGATAGTTTCACTACCCAAAACTATTACTTAGAAGACAATTCCTAGGTCCGTAACATTTAGTGCGTCTTACCTGTTAGAATCAAACAACTGCAGTAACACGAATGTGCAAACTTTATACAGAAACATCAGTTCACGATAGTTGAAAATGTGACAGTGGAAACATCAAGAGCAGAATATAAACTCAAATGATGGCATTAATACAATTTATCACTGTTTTCATACACGTTAACACACCGGCTAAGGAGAGAACTGGACTATACAGATATGTACACCAATTTACGAAAAGGCAGTTTCTAGAAACATTTTCTTGAGTTTGTTATATGAAGATCAAATCATTACCGGGAAACTTATTGGCTGTGACAAAATCCATCTGCTTCGCCACGTCTGTATACTGAGAGCCGAGACAAGTCGCGCATCCGGGCCCATGTGACACCACTCCCGCCAAGTACTGATTATTAGACTGCGTGTCAGAACAGAAGAGCGGTCCACCGCTATCTCCTTGGCAGGAGTCTTCTCCGATAATTCCCCCAGCACAGATCATGGTGGCATAGGGACTGCCAGTGCCGGCTTTACTGAAACACCTGCGCTCGTCGGAGGCGATGGTGGTCTGTGGCACATACTTGAGTGGGTAAACTGTCATCTAGAATATATAGTGAAATAGGAACATCTAGTGATATGACATATATAACAATCAAATATAATATATATAATAATTAGTACGTAATAAAATTAATTAATTAATTAATAACCAATATTAACCAATAATACTTACATATATACGCTTTGATATAACCATGATTTAATAATAACGCGTAATGCTGCTTCATATGAGATATCTCCATATATAAGAACATTATATCAGCTTTGCACCGTATTTACGCATTTTTTGTATCAATTGCGTTGCCCGATATTGCACTGTCATAACCACACGTACGTCCCGGCTGGTAAGCCAGTGTGCCACCAAATCCTGAGGTCATACATTTCGTCCCGGGCGCCGGTGTCTGCCGTTTCAGGCAGATTTTACATGCGCACGCTGCCTGCGCATTAAAGTCTATTGGCTCGGCTAGCTGCAGTACCGCTATATCGAATTCCAGTTTGACATCTTCTTTGACATAATTTGGATGATTGATAATCTGCGTAACAGCATATCGGCGCGTGCAATTCGGCACTACTTCAGAGAAAATAGGAGGAACTACCGGAGTGGTTCCGACTTCAACACGGCTGACTGCACCGATATAAACAGCGTATTTCAGGCCATCGAGTGTTGTCCCGTAGACGAGACTGGCTACAGTTTCATTCGTCATCTTACAGTGGGCAGCTGTTATGACAGTTCGACTACCGACAATTGTTCCACCGCAATTAAATCTCGTCACAGGTTGACCTCCCACCGCCCCTTCAACAACCAACGCTACCTAAAAAATCGTTACACTAAGGGGTGTTACACTAAGGGGTGGTTACACTAAGGGGTGATACATAACTTATGTTACATACATATATTTCACCAATACCTGCCAGCACTCGGTGCCGCTGCCGTTGGCACTTCGTTTCCACCAACAATCTTCGGCACAGTCTGCAGCCTGGAACGACCGTGGGCAAAGAATACTTCGCGAATTTCCGTCTCCAGCTTGTTAGGGCTTCTTTGCTCGTCGGTGAAGAAGCTAGGATTCCCGTTAGGTACGCCGCACTGCTGTCCTACCGGGACAACCGGGGGAGTGCTGGGCACCGTCGGATATGGTGTAGGCGTGATATCGACTGGATAGGAGGCATATGGGGATTGAGTGTAAGCGACGTTTGAGTCTGGATATTCTGGATATTGATCTATCAACCGACAAGTAGGGATTAGTCAGAGAATCAGAACCACTGTGGTATGACTAGGGATGTACTAGCTGTACGTAGTGATAAACGCAAAAATTTCCAACAGCCAGTCAGCTGTACTTAATTGTCCGGTGGTAAATGCCTTTACTAAGGCTTTGACTGTTGCCGTGAAATAATAATAACTAGGAAAGTGCACTCGCTGATTGCGGGCACTGAATGACCGAAGCGAAGAAAGTACGCACAAGTGAAGCAATTTAAACCAATATGTTCTGGATTTGTTTAACCTACCAGCCCGCCTGGTACGAGAAGAAATTCGCACTTCAAGTTAAAAACTGGTATTCACCAATCTAAAAGATCTGATTGAGACAATGTTTGTTTTGGCAATTTTTAGCACTAAAACTGAGCGAGTGCAGCATGATAATCTTTTGACACCAATGACATTTCACAGCAGAAAGGTTGTCTTGTTTGCAAGTTCACCAGGAAAGGTTTTCAACTAATATTAAATATTTTTTAAAATCTGAAAATAATCATTTGCAAAACGGCTTTCTTCCGGTGAAAAGCCTTTCACTGACTTTTGAAAACCGAGAAATCCTCCCCAACCAACCCAAAGAGTCAGAGACCTAACAGTAACCCGTTTTGCGCTTTGTAAAATAGAATTCGCCACCACACGAATGCAAGGATGGGTGGTTTTGAAAGCGAATTTTTTAGAAATCCCTTTATACATAATTACCCATGTTTCTGCTGCGGTAATTCGCAGTCCTTTCAAACAGTCGAGGGATTGCTTCTGACCTACCGAGTTCTGAGAACAGTTAACCTATGACCAAGGCAGATGACCTTGGTCAGATGGTCATCTGCCTTGCTATGACACTATTAGAAGTAGTAATCATACCATGTATTAACATTAAGCAATAAATGAGAAAATAACAAACATTATTGACTGATTAAATGTGACAATATTAAAAACAGTAATCATATTACATTACTAATAAAAAAATAAACACAATAAATAGTAAAAAAAACAATGATACTAATATATGACAAATAATAAAATAAGTAGTAGTAAACAAATAAATATAATAAATAGATTTAATGAATAATAAACTAAATAAATAAAAATAATGATGACCGACTGATGGAATGACACACAGACATCGACATCCATTTGAGCTGAATATAGAGGACCTTCGCTCCGCTTCGGTCGATAATATCTTTCCCAGATTAAACTACCTAAGTTATGTAGGGGAAGAACCCTTTTGTGTCGAATTTTTCGGTCCCCATTCTGATTATTATGGGTCTATCGGAGATTCGCTTTCGTGAATATGCCTAGAGGTATGCCAGTTACTGTAACTGGCTGGCTAAAGTGTGTTACTTGAGCTAAAGACGTACAGTCGCGTACTTGTAGTTAAGTACGCCTTTAGTTCGAATAGCACACTTTAGCCACGTACAAATTTGTACCCGGATTAATATCAATTATAATTTGTAAAGCATTACGAAGCGCAGTATTTTGACTTGGGCCATAACCCGAAAAGATAGGTTGCTCGTCTTTGCCTCGAATTAGTATTAGGATAGTTGTTAGCTCACCTGGAGCTGGCTTATTAAAGGCGAATTTCAGCACAGGCATCTCGATATCGAAGCTGTAAAGAATGCACTGGATCAGAAATAATGTCAGAAAAATAATATAACTATTGTAAATTTGTACTCGCCATAGTAGTACGGGTACTATGTACTGAACAGAAGACTGGCTGTTTTTATGCAGTACATGGTTAGTTGATAATATTATTTACTGTACTACCGTATATGTCAGGACACATACATCCAGATCTAGATCCTGTATATAATGTACCTTGCTGTCTGTTCTGATGCATATCAATACGATAGTCTCTCTTTGAAAGCTCAACTGAAAAGTTTGGTTTTTTTTGTTAATAGTGGTAAACTTACTTGGGAATATCAAGAGCGGGGATTTCCAGTCTGGGTATGTTAAAAGCTGCACCTACGAAACGCCGGTTGTTTTTTGTGCTTACAAATACGAAGACAAATGGAGTAAGTACTCACTAGAAATACTAACAAGAAAATTTGTTTGATTTATAATGGTCAACAGCAGGCGAACAATGTCCAGGATACTTTCAGTAATACTGGATTCATACTTTTCTGTTTTGCGCAAAACAGAAACAGAAAATCTTTTTCTGTTTTCAAAACAGATCCAAACAGAACTTCTGTCTCGGAAACTGAAACATTTTCTGTTTTCTGGATATGTTTTAACGCTGTCTGTTTTCTTTTAAATTTCTGTTTCAGAAAATCGTTTTGAATAAGCCCCAAACAGATGAAAACACATCCAAACAGAAAACTGTTTGTAATCTGTTTGGCGCGCTCATACTTTCTGTTTGTACGCACACAGAAAATCTGTTTTCGTATCCTCATACTTTTTCCGTCTGTTTTGGTTTTCGTTCTGTTTCGCCCCAAACAGATAAGTATGAATCCAGTATAAGTACTGTCTATAGTCGGCGAAAACAAGCAGATGTTAAGGGGAAACTCCTGGCGTTAATTCAAAAAATTTGAGTTTCTCCAGCAGATAGAGCGTTCTATCTTCTATATAAACGTGTTTTTGTTGAGAACTAACGATGTAAACAGAAATTCATAAAAAATTGCGAAGTGTAACTGTCGGAAAACTATTCGCCAATCTTATATGTGGCTGATGCGGCTGAGAATCACTGTACACCTGGTCAGGTGAGGTGTGAGGAGGTGCATGTGAGGAGGTGCACTTGTTTGCACAGCTAGTGCCTCTGATCATAGTACAACTGAAGTTATAAAGAGATGAGATGCCCTGTCTCTTGATTCAGTCGTACTATGCTCTGATTGAACTGCACTGGCCTTTTTGTTATTTCAATGAAAACGATCTGATAACAGGGCATGGTAGATACTAAGAAAAGGAAAGCTGAGCTGCTGAAAATTGTAGTAAGTCAAAAACAGTCAAATCGTTTTGTCAAATCGCGAGTTTATTTCTATTTTGATTTCCGCTTTATTTCCCTTGCATGCACATGTAGTTTCCTGATAAAAACCGAAAACAATGCCATAATAATAGTGTATGGTATACACTGAGACATTATCGATATTTTAATTTCAAGACTTCAAACTACACTCGTAATGTCCGCCAGCGTAACTGTTGGTGCTCAGATTTGAAAAAAGAAACAACAATAGTGCATTTATTGCATTGCACTTGAACATGCATTTCACATGATACCACATATTCGTAGCATTACTGTTGCTACGACTAGCCGCCCTGACGTACGTATAACGGCCATGCCGGCCAACTACAACTCTACTCACTGTGGCCTCCACTGAATTGCCAGTGCCAGTGCAGTCAACCTGTCTGGCGCGCAACTTTGCGTACAAGGCACGCTGCCCGTAATGCGCTGTATGCTACGCCGCGCAACCGGGCTGCATGGTTTGAATTTATAATCGTTATAAACATCCGACAGTTTTCACTGTTAGTTTATTCACTATTTGTTATTCATACCGTTAGTTAGGTATCTGCCGTGATCCATACATACATATGTTTACGTAAAAATCTTTACAGACCAACATTTTACGATTAATTTACTTACATATTCGGCTTTCTGAAAGTTAATAAATTTAAATTTTTCAATTTTTTGTAACAGCCATATAGAAGAACAGAACCTTATTGCATGAATTTAAACTCAACTGATTTGCGGTTATTACAATGTACTCACCCGTAACTTCTAAAAAGATCATCAATGATAAACATTATATCCAGAGCAGTGTTTAATTCAAGAATTATAAAGTCTAAAATGCCCACTGGGCAGCCTTTTGGTTCAATTATGGATGGTCCGAAGGTAGCCGACTTTTATAGCTTTGCAGTCAGAATACTCATGTGCAATAATTGCCTGAGGTACTATTCAAACAAGTGACCCGATCGCACGACTGATCTGGAACAGGATCTCTTGCGTCTGCACTGTATTGTTTCTTGTGTGCCTGCCTGATCAGTACAGAGCGCAAGAAACGTGTTTTCTCCGGAAAGCATAAGAGGACAATTTACGGCTTTAAAAAGCGCAGATTGCTCCAATTTGATTTTTAGACATTTGAAAAAATACACCGGGCAATCGCGGTCATTCTGAACCAAAATGGCCCGTATATGTTATCCGGTTACGAAGTTATAACGATTTGAATATTTTAAAAAATTCCTACAAATTTAAAAAAATAATTTGTAAGTTTTTTTGACGTCAGAATGTTTGTTATCTAAATACGCATCTACTAAACGAATTCCCTTGTAAATTGGACCAAAACTGGCTGTTTCATGCCCACATTTGTGTTTAAACTTTTTGCCGGTATTGCGCGTGAACCCGTAGCTGCGCGCACAAACCGTTTTTTCGCAGTTCTAGAGCAATCATTTCTTTATAAGAGTAAACACAAGAGTATTTTTTATCCTGTAAGTCAACAACAGAAAGCGTTCCGGCGCGAAAGGTCCCAAATGGGAGGATACTAGCCTTAAATCATGATAATAACGACTTAATTCTTACATTTAATGAGCATGTCGGATTAGCCGACAGTGAGGCTTCCGGACCATACATCGTACATTAAAAAGGAACAGAGTTGGCATACAGGTCATATAATTATTGACTTAATTTTCATCGTCGACGTCGTTTATACTGTATTACTGTACACGTTATACCCGTTTTTACTCTGAAATGGGTTATCTTATGGATTGTATCTTACTTCGATCGGTACAGGATGTACTCGGACGTTAACTGCACCCCCGTAACCGCCGCCACCGCCGTAACTACCACGACCTCCATATGATCCACCCGAGTTGCCGTAACTTCCGCCACTGTAACCATCGCCACCGCTGTAATTACCACGACCTCCATATGATCCACCCGAGTTGCCGTAAC
>JAQGAU010001710.1:0-18020 GCA_034698045.1 Paramacrobiotus richtersi | reverse complement strand
AAAATTAATTGCATGTGTCTTAACTCGTGCGCGGGTTATGTGCCTTCAGTTTCACCACCATTTACCTCTCACCACGGTCTTATCTACCATCAGAAGCCCTCTAGATACTGTAAGCAGTTCACCCGAACACGTTTGGCGAGGGAAATTGACTACCGTATTAAAACAAGAATGTTGAATTCTCTCAAACTGGAGTGCTTTTGGGCTTACCAGGATTGATCGGCTGTTTATGGTGGTTACTGCTTACGACGGCTACACGAGAATCAGTCAAACAACGAGAGGTCACGCTGCACAAGTTTATTAGGAATCACACACTGTCAGATGAGGGAAAAGGAAATTTACCATTCCGTAAGAACGAAAGAGACGCACTAAATTTGTTAGAAAATGAGCCGTTCGCTCAGACAAATTCCGCATCACAAATCTCTCACGTTACGCACAGCTCACGCACGAGTCATCAACAGGTAACTCAACCATTTCCGCTTTAGTATCTACCGGTTGCCGGCGAAACTGTCGGGATGACACTGATCAACTAGCAACGTAATTAACTATCTTGAAGCCTTCTATGGAACACTCCTTGAAATTGCTCCTTGATGCAGGGTCTGCGCAGCCTGGTATTTTTTGCTGAGCGATTCGACCACGTACAACGATATTATCATCGACATCCAGAGATTAGAAGGAAAGCTGGACCGTCGATGGCCATGGTCATCAAGATCACAAGAATATAGCGCCGCTTATATGTTGACATTCCTGGTAAATCGAGCGGTCACGGCAAAAACCAGATCACTAACTTTGGCCAAAGGCACCTTAGGCTTCCAACATACGGGATGTGTGCTTGTGGAGTTATTACAGCTAAAAGGCATTAAACTGCCTAAAATCATCCTCAAAGACTGGTTGTCTAATATTTTTACTTTGGACTATGATGAGGACGCGGAAACACGCTTTGGAAGCCGTTGTGGACCACTGTTCGACTATTTTAAAGTGTGCGAGCGCTTGATAGTGCTGACATCACCCTACCATGTGGAAAATATCCTACGTTTCATCATCTGTACTCCCCGGCTCGATACAGCATGCGGTTTCCCATATCACGAAGCGAAGCTACTGACGATGATGGCTGAACATCTTCCTGAAGCGATGTGGAGCGTTCTGATTCCACAGTTGATTTTCCAATCTAACCAAAGCAACGAGAGAATGATTAGGAGTATCCTGCTTGGGGTCGCGAATAACCTTCCCACCGTGCAGAACACAGTATACGATGAAGTGCAGACCATTGTAAACCGTTGGATTGCAGGCCTAAAGTATCCAGATGAGTGGAAAGTAATTCGTGATTTTCTCAACCTGTAAGTGATCAGATTCCGTGGAACTTACAAGTATAACGGTACATGTACGGTAAAATTTGTACTCAGAAACAAGCCGTCATAATGCTGCAATAATAATTGTAATATCAGGTTTAATGGATTCCATGCGGATGGCACTCCACAAGAGTGGAAGGATGTGGATTTGAGGGAGCTGGATGTCTCTCGTCTAAACAATCTGACGCTGACAGCTATCAGCGCGTACTTTGATAACTCACCCGAGCGACTCCGTCGCTATCCTGGGCTCTGAGCTGATACTCGGATAGTGTTTTGGGTACTTCGTTTAAAACACAGTAGATCTTCAACACTGCTTTTATATTCACTGGAATTTATATTTTTATCGCTTGGGTGTTTTTATTCTATGTTACTGGGTATATTTGTACAGTTGTTCTTCTTGTTTATTGTTTTGTTTACTGAGGTGTAGTTAGCTGCACCGTTGCCATTTCCATCGCTATGGCCCTGCTGGACAAATTGTGCCAGAGGAATAAAGTGTTGTTGTTGTTGGAAGATGTCGTTTCCTAACACTACAGTGTGCGGCCGGCCGGAGGTACGCCTCCTGCGTAGGAACGGGGTCAGCGTATGGTTTTCATGGTTTGCTTTTTTCACATAATTATAAGGTCATGTATAGCTTTATCGACCGTCATTTGAAGCTGCGATTAACAAAAGCAACAAAATAATTATAAAACCCGTCGATAAGGAACTGGTTGAGGGAATTCTGGGGCGCTTGGGGACATAGACAACTATCGTTGATGTCGCTGACTATCGTCGATGTCGCTGACAATCGTCGATTTCTGGGGCGCTTGGGGACATAGAATACTATAATCGATGTCGCTGACGATCGCCGCTTTCCGCTGAAGTTGATCACTATACTGTGCTTCTGTTGACAGGTCTTCCGCTCCGTGTTTGGCTTTTGCCTGATTAGTAATAAGAAAATAGGTAAGCTGTGTGAAAAGCGTTTTTGCGTAAATCGCTGTCCGAAATACGGTGTCGTTGTTATTTACTAGGTGATGTATACAGTTACAGTACATACTGACAATAGCATGTGTCTCTTTTTGCAGCACAATCATTGTAAACATTCTGCGAATTTTGTCGAAACAGCATTCGACCTGACCAACCTCACACGTTTTGTGTCATAACATTTATTAATATTAACATGAAAGAGGCATATGTAATTATGTATACTTGCTTACTGTATGTTTGTATGTATGTAGTGCCATTCATGGGAAAGTGAAAGGTCACTAACATAACCATTATCTAAGCGAGTAACTAATATGCTTTGCTAATATTTATATCACTACAAGATACTCCATTTGCTCATACTACTGTCGACATTTAGTAGCAAGGGTGTGTAAACCTTGGCAGAATCGCCTATTACTGCAGAATCATAACAATAATTATATTCATTCACGCTTACCAAGTGGTAGCAAGTATACTATTGTGAGTAAGTAAAGTCTATTATTTGGGACCGGTGGGTACATTATTAATTCGCACTACCATAATGCCGTTCGACTGGCGCCGGGCCCCGGTATGTATATCTCGTCAGCACAGCACGGACGCTGTCCGTGCGTAATCTACACGGAAGACATTTTCATTGTGTCACAGTTAATTCGCCTTTTTCCATATCTTGGTGCTTCAGTATTATTTATTACTTATTAGCTTCAGTATTCAGTATTATTACAGAAATTCTGCGTAATGTCATAAGTATTGGCGAAAGCACAGAATCTGCGAACTAGTAAGCTTTGTAGTTTGCAATAGTTTTGTTATTTGTCATAATAGGCAGCACATCTATAAACAGTGTCCAGAAATCCGTTTGTGCGCGCAACGTCCAGCTGTTGCGCAGCAGCGGCCAAAACGTTAAACATATTTTCGTCAAATACTTTAGGATTGCACCCGAACTTTTTAAACGTTAACGACAAATGCATATATTTGATGATGGTTCTGAGCCATTTTCAGCGCACGCGCAAACAGATTTGTGGATGTTGTTTATCGATATTCAGGCTATTATAAACAATAACGAAAGCTGGTGGAAAGCTTTAAACACGCGGCTTTTCGGTTTCGTTCGTACTTATGCCAAAACGCAGAAATTTCCCATGAGCTCACTGATACATTCGTATGAATTTCGCTATAATCGACCGAAGCGGAGCGGAGGTCCTCTATATTCAATGCAAATGATTTTTTTGTCTGTCCCGTCGGTCACGGTACCGGAAGTACTGAGTCATAACACAGTAGTATAGGGCGCGTCCTCTATATTACAAAACTGTACATTTTGTCTGTCCCATCGGTCACGGCACCGGAAGTAGTGAGTCATAACACAGTAGTATAGGGCGCGTCCTCTATATTCAATATAATTGTATGTCTTGTCCGTTCCGTCTATCACTGTACCATTCTTGTTGAGTTTGTTAAATATACGGGGCACACTGTTGCCAAAAATTGCGAATTTTTTTGGACATACTAGTTCTGAGCCTGATACTGTTCTTAAAAATGTGATAAAGGGCACCAATACTTTGGTCCTTGGTTGGGATATATAACACTGTAATGGCTCCGAGTCTCCGACTGCCAGACACAACCCACTCCCTGGACCACCGTCAAGTATGCGCATTTGTGTCCGATGTGCCGTTAACGATTACTCGGTTCTAACTTATTAACTGTGCGGTTTTCCTGGTCGCTTCGGCCCACCAGTGCCCGCCAACAGCGAGTGCACTTACCTAGTATCTCTACGTTCGGATCGGCAAGATGTCCTTAAGATCACTTTCATTGGTAATGCCAAAATGAATTTGCTAGTTCAATCGGTAATAGTCCAGAAACGATGTTGACACAATAAGGGTTCAGAAATCAAAGATAAAGTTTGTCCCAGTGCCAGCAACAATAGCCAAAACCAAACTAACCGCGCAAGTTACCGCGGATCAAATCACCGCGCATAATTTCCATGCTGAAACGCTGAAACGAAAAACCAATTGATTTACTAGAAGTAGAACGGTCCTGTGTATTGCTGTACAATGTGCATTAAGTGTACAACTAATCGGTTCGAACCTGTAGCATTTTTTCGATTCCCTGAGACAACTGGGAAGTAACAGTTACCGGTTTGCACATTAGAAGAAAAAAATTTTGAAAATCAAAAAACGTGCACGATATCCGTAATCAGTCTTTCTAGGCGTTTCGAAGAGCGACAAAACCATCTAAGTCTTTAGTACTAGCAAGCCCTATTCTGTTTGGTACACCCGTAGTTGCCTCCTAAAAAAACATTTAGCAAATTCAAAAAGGCACTTTATTGGTCGAAAACTCCCAAAGCACATCACGTTGTGCAGAGGGCTTTAAAAAACGCCGCAAGTAGTGCAAATATCACAAAACAAAATTGAAATAGAACATCTAACGACCAAAATCAAATCATTTAAGCACAAACAATTCTCTCCCCTTTAGCGTAATCATGGAAAGCAAACCTAAACTTGAAATCCGAAGCGTAACAGGAGCATTGTTCAGATAATATACGCTCAATTTAATATTTTCGTTACTTTCTTAGTATATAAAGTAAACAACGCAAAATTGTTCTATTGGTCGCCACCATGCGGCTTCAGTCTGGAAAAAACAGATCAACTGATGGTAACTTTAAAGGCGCTTTACTATTAAAGGGGAGTTTCTGTGTATTGTGATAAGTATCGGTAAAAACACAACATCCGCGCACCTGTAAACATTGCATTAGCCTCGGTTATGATTTATAAAAAAAAAAATTTATGGCACCCCGTCGTCTCGTCGCCCGACTTCCCGTCGCCCGACCTTTCGTCGTTTTTCGTCGCCCGACCCTAGGTCGCCCGACCTTTCGTCGCCCGGCCCTTGTCGCAAAACCCATCGTCGCAAATCGTCAAGACCGGTCTTCGCTGTACAGCTAATTTCCGAGTTAAATCTTACAGCTGACTATCTTTTGTAACGCATTTAGAAGAAGAATGAAACCTTGTTTTTATTATGCAGTCCAACTCGTTTAGAAAAAAAAAACACATTGTGCTTACTAAGCACGCTCCATCTTTTAAATAACATTACAGTCTGAAAGTCTATAATCGAATAAATGCAGAATAACTGCACAAACTAAACTCAGCCAGATGGGTGTGGGATGTTGAGGTCACAACGGTGCCAGTTGCTGGGAAATAACGCAGTCGTCCATTACATCGCTCCCGGTCACGGCAACGCCAAGACTGACAGGTCTCTTTCTTTTTCTCCAAGGTATACATGTAGTTGTCGTGCACTAACACTTTAGCTTCGCGGTTGGAATCAATAAAACAGATTTCGTTCATTTTAACAACAAAAATCAAAAAGACTTGATAATGTGCAGCATCAGATTTTGATTTTGCAGACTAATGTTCGCTTCATATTGGCAACTGCGGATTTTGCTACAAATCATGGAAATGAGAAAATTTTGTCGATGTATAACGAGGATACATTAGCGGATCTGTTTGCGCAAAAGAATGCGATTCGCGGATACATCTAGTCTGTTTTAATTTATCTGTGCAATGTATTCGATCGTCTTGGTGAACGTAGACTGCATAATATATGTGAGTGCTGATTAAATGTACTGCGGTCTGGCGTTCGGCGCTTAAATATTCTAATTACAGAAAAAAATCATGTATGTTCTTACTTGTACTTTTTGAACGGTACCATTTGAACGCTGTAAACAAATTATGATTATGCAGCAGTATGCAAGTACCTACGTAATAACACTGGTTAAGCAAAGGTCACACTATATTAAAGGTCGTCAGACGACGAAAAGTCGGCGACGAAACGACGGGACTGCGCGCACAAACGGATTTCTGGACATTGTTAATTGATGTTCTGGGTATTATAAATCATAACCGAGGCGGTACGTCCGTTTGTTGCGCAATGGCGGTAAAAAGTTTAAACACATTTTCGTCTCAAATAACGGTCAACCGGTGGGTTCTGGGCCTGAAGTATCCTGATGAGTGGAGAGTAATCCGTGATATTCTCAACCTGTACATGTAAGTGAGACGTGCCGATTTTATGCACTTTACACTGATTGTGCGTTGTGGCGCTGTTTTCGCGCGTTCGTGTTACCGTAACTTACCGCAGCTAATTTATTTGCGGAAATCGGTTTCAATATACATCTAGTGCACGCCATATCGGAACAAAAGCATTCCCGCCAACGCCAGCAAGCGGAAAGTCATTGCATTCTCTTCAAAGAGTGTAAGCCCATTTCGCGTACCTGGTCTCTTATCCCTCAACGCTTTCTGGCTTTAGATTGGTGCCAGAGCTCCTAAATCACAATTCCACTCTGATATCAGTCTAGAAGAAAGTTTTTGTGGCAACGAAACGAGAGGTCAAAGTCTAGTACGGTGTGCTTGTGCAGTACCAGCGGGGCCACACCCACAAAATCATGCAGAGGGCTCACAAGTGGTCTTGCTTGGTATTACCAAAAACAAAATGAATGACCTATCAAACAGTTACCTTTTTTCAAAAATCTATTCAGTGCCGGATTTTTGACGAATTTTAGAACCCAAAACGCTGATGTGAGATTTGAGCTTCTGATAGTTTTTCAAACCCAGAGACATCCTGATTTAATCCAGAAGAAGGGAGCAAAACCAGATCTTTATACCTCAAACGGTGCAGAAAGAACTGGACAATCGTGTCAGATGCCACTGCATGAGCTTTGCTGTTTGAAGTGGCGCCCAACCTCAGCGTTCTTTGCAGCTTCCGGTTTGGTGTGCGCGAAACTCCAGGTCGAAAGTAAAGCATGAACATAATATGCGTAGTATTTATGTGTAGTGAAGCATGAACAGTCAAAAACTGTTGCACATGTGGCTGTTTGCAGTGCAGATTTTGTACAATTTTAATTCTTATTGCACATCTTGGTATTGTTGTACCGTATGTTGAGCGTCATGTTATATCAGTGCTGTACATGAACCTAACTGTAAAGCTGCACTATCTTAGGTTCAATGGATTCCATGCGGATGGCTCAGCACAAGAGTGGAACGATGTGGATTTGAGAAGTCTGGACGTTTAATTTCCGCCTAAACAATCTGACTTTGACAGCCATCATACTTTGGTGACAAACCCACGAGATGCACTTATCCTCCACCGTGAGAAAAGACATACGATACCCGAGATAAGGTTTTTGGTATTTCGTTTGCTGAAAATTATACGTGGATATCCACCATAGTTTCTAAACTCACTGAAAGATATCGTTTCCGAATACTGCAGCATGCAGGTTTGCCGCTCCTATTGATTATTGTGAGGGAACTGGATCAGCATACAACGATCAGCCTGAACAAACAATCAGAAGCTGTATGGCTCTTCTGGCGTGTTTATAATTATTAAGCTATCTAGATGTAGATATCGAATACACGAAACTGTAGTAAAAAAAACAACGAACCCGTCCATACGCATCTTTGATGCGTCCTTTCTACATCAAAACATAATAAACATCGATTAAATCCGTACTATTGTGAAATATGCTAACAAGTAAACCACACGAAGCGTCATATTGCTCGACCATCCAACTGACCTAGGTACAGCGCCGGCGCGATCGGGGGGATGGCAAACTTGCGAATTAAAAAATTCGCCTGGTGACCAGGCGAGCAGCTGGCGTGGGCGAACGATTTTTCGTTTTGGCGGGCTTTTTTGTCTTACGAAGATGTTTGGTTTTGGCGGGAAAAGTTTGACCGTTTCTCAACATTTTTTGCCGATTTGGACCGGGTGGAAAGGTTCTACGCCGTCCCTCCTTCGGCCGGACCAGCGCGCGCCTCTGCCTACCTATACCGTAGATCGATTTCTTTTTTTCCCGAAAAAAAATACAGCCTTTGTTCGCTCATATGCGATTTACTGCCAGCGTGCGGCTGGCCTTCTTTACACTAGTACTGTGGTACTCTATAGTTGCAGACCAGAGTGGGCTCACAATCGCTCATGGGCGGAACGGCAGGACATGGCAAATTAATTACCTACAGTATGCACTCAATAAACAGTAAATAGGTGTGCCCCGGAGTAAACCCCGAAAAACCCACTCAAGTACATGTCAGTCGATATACATAGAGCTTTCAGTTAAGCCCCTTTCGGACCTGATTCCGCCTTCGCCGGAACTCGAGCGCTGATGAACAATTATCAACGGTAAATAACGGGAAATTCGGAACGCGCTCTATTTAACACCTTGACAGGAACTGCCCGTTTTTCTTAGATTTTAGCTGTTGTTCCTCCGTTTATCTTTAAACTGTAAATGACTAAATGGCGTTTTGTGTAGAAGTACAACAAGAACCATTATTATCCAGTCCTTGCCAATGATGAGAGTGTGCCTTTAACAATTGTACACACGACAAGCTTGTGTGTCGGTGGGTGGTGGGAAAAATTAAAGTTCGGTAGCCACCATGGCCACCATTACCACTACCACTATCTAAGATCGAGCTAGATAGTCAATTTGCTCCTGCTGTCGAAAGTGGTACTTTGTTTGTACTGGAATTTAAACCTGAACAGATTCGACCGGATGTTCTTATTCATTCACACACAACAGTACCTATATTGCTACAGCTGGATACGCGCCGTTCGGGTGGCGCCGATGCCTCTTCAGCACAGCAATGAAAATCTATGTACACGGAAGAGCATATTCTTTAGGCCAAAATGAATTCGCGCTGTATCTTTTCTTCGTGTTTCTTTTATTACTAAAATATTTGTGTACAAGGGATTCAGACAGACGGGCAGCCGGCAGGCGATAAGTGCTCCAAGTACAATTACTGTACTGTATTCCGCAACGACGACTATTAATTTTTGTAGCTAATTGTCTGGCGAGGCAACACTAGTGCACGTAGACCAACGGACACCAGCCATGCAAGAGCATATTCATACGTACAAGGGCCAAAAGCTATTGTTCTTCTTTACCCCGCCTCGGGGGAGCCGAATACGCGGTTGTTCGCTCCCTACCTCATTCAGTTTGGTCGTGCCATTGGTTAGTTAGGTCACATGACCACATATGAATATACAAAAAAAATCATCACGACGTATGTGTAACGAAAACAGCAAAACAGCCGACGCAGTTGGATTGTACACATCTTTCTGCATTTAATGTTGCTTTGATCAAATTTAAATACCCTATAGCTGATTTATGGTGAATTTGTAAAGTTCACAGAACACCGCAAATGCCACCTATCGTATGGCGAGTGTGCGATAAAACACTGATAAAAAAATTCACGGTTAACACAAGAAGAGCACTATATGATTATTGTACTTAACTATTACTCCTTCATGTAGTGATTTAATTTTTTTGACGTCTGTAGAGCAGTTTAGGTATTTATCGCCGCAGATAACCGGCACTAATGTGCATTGTTGTACATGCTAATAAATGTTTTTATTTTGTATCCATTACGAATTTATGGATGGTCTCCAGCATTTAAATGCTAAAGCTTGTTTTCGTATTCTGCAGAATTTGCTTCATCAACTTAATTTATATTTTTATCTGCTACGAACTTATTTATATTACATGGATTATATTCCTAAATTTTTTTTATTCTATCGAATTTCTTTTGCTTGGAAGTTTTTTTATAATTTTTTTTATCTGTCACAAACTTATGGCGCAATTTCGTGTTGTAATGTACAGTGTATAATCCAAACAGCGAAAACTTAAAACCGACAGATACATAATGATTATTTTAAAAATAAACAATAGGCATTTACATGTATTCACATTCACATGTTAAAAGGATGCGTATGTGTAATGAGAACAACACGTTGGCCGACACAGTTGGTTTTTATATATTTCTCGCAGATATAATTGTTGCATTGACAGACCACTTAATCAACAAGTAAAAAAATCAAACATACAGCCATACTACCACATCATAAAACCATTTTAATTAACTCAACGATTCATATGGATTTATCGGTACATAATAACTTTTTAATTCACATCTAAATAAAATATTACACATTAACAACACTTACGTCGATATCGTAAACTTAATAGAATGTCGAATTATTCATCGAAGCCAGTACTAGTACTAGTTGTCCACTGCTCACATAATCTCCAAAATAGCTAGATGTTGCCGATTTGTTGGAAATACATGTTTACATCAGTGTCCGTGATGATATTAAAATACGATAAGTGATCGAACGTCATAATTATTACGGAATCAATATCCTGTTGAAAGTCTTAAAAATTTGAATGATGAGGCGGACCATTAAGCAGTAGTAACTTTTTTCATTCTTTTGCATGTCGTACAAATAACCGAACTCAGATAACAAAACAGAAAGCACGCATCCGGGAATGCATCTAACAATAAGTGGCATACGGTGAGAGTGACAAAACAATGAATTCGCGCTTCTATTATGCATCTTCCCTGTCTTATCTATTGGTGCCTGTATTGCAACAAAATCGCCTACTGGCCGCTGGCCGGCTCAATCACAAGCCGAATAAAGTGCTCCCCTGGGGCAGGGCCTAATGATTGACAGTTTTATTGACGCGTTGGCCCTTGTACGTATGAATATGCTCTTGAGCCATGTTATCCTGGCCACCGAACAGTAGAATGTACTGAATGGGCCGTGTCCCGGCAAAGACACCGTACCCGGCGCCAGTCGATCAACGTGAATACTTACTGCAAACAAGGTAGATGTACTGTCTGAAAGCACATCTACATACCTTGCTGCAAGTTAATAGCAGTTACCAGCGCTCGCTTGGAATTTATATGATGGAACTCGATCCAACTGCAACTAAAATTTACCACACTTTTACGATATAATTCTTCCCAGTGGCCAACAGAAGATTGCCAGTACTACTTCACGCCTAAATTGATTTGCATGTTCGACCTGAAATGCATCCATTTCGTCCCCTGAAACCTGGACCACGAACGGTGAACTATCAGAACACCGTGCTTATCCACCGGCCAGACAACGTATGGTTGTTGGGATACGTACAGGACATTAATGGAGATGAATTTCTCATCAACTTTGACTCCATCAAAACTCCGTCATCTTGGATTCACTCGCAGGATGTATGGCCCCACCACTTTATATCCTCTGCGTTAGCCCATATAGTTAAACAGGAGGGTAGCGCTGACGTGTACGTGGCACTACGGGATGAAGAAGATGGACCGTATCGGTTTCGGCCTGGTCAACTGCTACCCACCATGCTGCGGGATGGATTGTATTACGTACGACAGGATAATGCCGAAAATGGTAGCCGTGAACTGATAGTCCATGGCTTGCAAATCACTGCCAAAGTACCGACCCGTCAAGAGGTTTTGGACGGAAGAACCGGCGGATTTATGTACGTCAAGCATGTCATTCCGTATGTAAATGTGCATTTGCTTCCGCCAAACGTTCTGGATGAATACGAACTGTGCGCACATTTTGTATTTCTTGCCCCGTTCGGGTGGCACGAACAGCAGAGCAATCAGGATTGGAGCCAGATGATCGAACGCTTCGGTTGTCGCTTCCACATGCGGGTCGAAATCGATCAGCTGGTGTTCATTTCCGTCGAATTCCATAGTCCACAACCGGGTGAAGTGCTACACTGGCCTCCAAACATGTTGAAGAAATTATTCGAGACACATTACGCAGAACTGACTGAACAGTTGCGGCTTTCTGGCAGTGAAGGGCACGGCGAATGCATTTTATCCAATACAGGTCAGTGTGCACAACAGCACATCTCTATGCTTGATCAGGCAGGAGCTAGTACACTTAAAATTAAATGTTAAATAGATATTTCGAAAGAATTACTGCTTATGTTATACAGGAAGTACAGTACAGCGCATAAATTAGGCCAATAGATAATACAAAGAGGAGCAGTCATGCCAACCTTTGAATATTTAGTAGATGCTGTGGTGAGCGGACTCTATCACAGTACAGGATTAGTCCCGGAAAAGCTCTTTACAAATCAGGACCGCGGCATTGGCGATCTGTCCAAAATTCTTCATATGGCTATTCTACACAGTTTCGATCTGCATACTCAGGCAAAAATGAAACGGTATGTCTCATATCCCATAGTCATTTGTATTGTTCAATGAACTAGAATGCAGGTTTAAAACTAACCGTGTGCGGAGCTAATCGCAATCGGTTTTTGCATTCTACTGACTTTTACTAGATTTTAGCACGTTGGATTGTTGGGTTAACTAGGTTTGCACTTCATTCTTTCGTGCTTGTAGACCGAGCGAACCTGGTTTGGTTTGGTTTGGTTTATAACAGACATGGGATTACATCCCATGTCACGGTTAGGCAATGTAGGAAGCGACGCGCCGTAGGTTTATGTAGTTGTAAAATTAATGAAGCTTTCGGGTGCTATTCTCGCGCTTGCCAGCTGCTGTCCACTTTAGTATAATGTATGGTAATCACCACAATTACAGATAGACTTATGTTTAGCTGCAAGTGCGTAATTCGGAACAGTTGTGTGATATATTTTGCTCATTCTGTTGCATATGTAAATTATTGCTTGACAGGGTCTGCGCGGCCTGGTATTTTTTGCTGAGCGATTCGACCGCATCCAGCAGTACGAGTATCATCATTGACATCTCGAACTTCCGAGCTCTGGCTTTCGACTCGTTAAATTTACGTCGTCACAAGTGGAACTTTTCGCCGGTGAAAGAATACGGCATCGATTACATGTTAACATTCCTGGTAAATCGAACGGTCACGGCAAAAACCAGATCACTGACGTTGACTAAAGGCACCTTTGGCTTCCAACATAAAGGATGTGTGCTTGTGGAGTTATTACAGCTAAAGGGCATTAAACTCCGGCAAATCATTCTCAAAGACTGGTTGTCTGATATTTATACTTTGGAGTATGACTATGATAAAACACGCTTTGGGAGCCGCTGTGGACAACTGTTCGACTACTTTAAAGTGTGCGAGCGCTTAATAGTGCGGACATCACCCTACAATGTGGAAAACATCCTACGGTTCATAATCTGTACTCCGAGGCTCGATACAGCATTCGGTTTCCCATATCACGAAGCGAAACTACTGCAGATGATGGCTGTAGATCTTCCTGAAGTGATGTGGCACGTTTTGATTCCACAGTTGATTTTCCAGTCTAACCAAAGCAACGAGAAAATGATTAGGAGTATCCTGCTCGCGGTCGCGAATAACCTTCCCACCGTGCAGAACACAGTGTACGATGAAGTGCAGAAGACTGTAAACCGTTGGAATGCAGGCCTAAAGTATCCAGATGAATGGAAAGTAATTCGCGAATTTCTCAACATGTAAGTGAGCATGGAGGCTCAGATTCCGTATACATGTACGGTAAAAAAATTTATACTCAATAGTTCAAATCGCAACGAATATATATTGTACTCGTATCAATACATGAACTGCATCTAAAACTGCCGCATCTCAGGTTTAACGGATTCCATGCGGATGGCACTCCACAAGAGTGGAAGGATGTGGATTTGAGAGAGCTGGATGTCTCCAGTCTAAACAACCTGACGCTGACAGCTATCGGCGCGTATTTCGATAATTCACCCGAGAGACTCCGTCGCTATCCTGGGCTATGAGCTGATACTTGGATGGTGTTTTGGGCACTTCGTTTAAGACACAGTAGATATTCAACACCGCATTAATTTTTATGTCGTTTCCTAATACTGCAGCATGCGGATGTCTTTCTCATGCGTAGGAACGGAATCAGTGTATGGCTTTCATGGTTTGTTTTTTTCACGTAAAAGCTCTTATTAGTCTGGGTAGTTCTCGACAGTCATTTGAAGCCGCGATTGACAAAAAACAACAAGGAACAGAACCCGTCGATACGCATCTTTCGATACGTACTTTGCGTATGAACACGCAAACTACACGAAGCGCCATATTCCTACAGATCCGTATACACACCGTATAATCTGTACATACCGTATAGTATGGGCCGGACAACCCAGAATTATAATTATGTAGTTATGGGAGGATCCTACCCTCAATTGATCCATTATTAATTCCGTACCGAATACAGATTAGTCGATACTTAGATTCCTTCCGTCCGTTTCTGGACATGCTTCACATTCACCGAAACTCGCGTGCTAGTGAAAGGCAGTCTACTAGCGCCACTGTTACTTAATACAGAATAATCGAATTGTAGCCAATGGGAAAGCTTATCAAGAAAAGCGCTGACCCCGTCCACCGCTAGGTATTTGGATCGGGAAGAAACGATCGATCTACCGTGGGTCAGTGGGGTTGTGAGCCTAGTATACTAGGCTAACTATTTTTTGGGCAAGTTTTATGCGGTGACAAGTAAAGCATTGTGGCGGTTTTGGAACGCGGCGATCTGTATGCTAAGATTTAAAGTCGTCCGCTTCAAATATTATTATATTAGCATAAATCACCGTGTGAAATGCCTAATTTGTGATCGTAAACCCCTTCCAAAACTAAAATCTACATGTGGTCCTTGCTCCAACGACAAATCTCTTCAAAATTGTTTGATTTTCTTCGAATTTGACCAGTATGTTCTTCGTTACGAGTTTTGGAGTCCTGTTGTTTTTGCACTACAGATATACTTTTGAAAAATTAGTAATGCTATTACTAAGATTGACCTAGCATTATGTATGTACTGCCAAACTTAATGCGGGAAGCCCCTTCCGTGTCTGTAATAGAGGGCAATCAAAAGCGGATGTTGCAAGTAAGATGTCAAAAACGACGTAGGTTTTTACCCGCTCCCGGTCTTCATCGCCAACATCAGCGCAGAGCGATTTCCTAGTCTTTTAAGAGTGTGAAATTTTTTGGTAGTTTACGGTACTCGTAACTACTAACCAGTGATTAAAGAATCAGGAGATGTGGTTGCAAGAACTTACTATACTACATTTAGATATAGTAAGTTCTTGGTGGTTGTGGTATTTGTCAATACCGAAAGGAGACAGGTGTTTAGTTTCACAATCTGTTGTAACTTGTGACAGCATTAAAACTGCAGTAAATAAAAGTGTCAAAGCAGCATGCAACGTGCCAACATTTCAGGGTACCTATAACAAATACTTTCTTCAATCACATAAACAATCTTTGTACAGGATTAAGGAACTGATTGAGGGAGTTCTGGGGCGCTTGGGGACATAAAATGCTATCATCGATGTCGCTGACGATCGCCGCTTTCCGCAGAAGTTGATCACTGTACTGTCCTTCTATTGACAGGTCTTCCGCTCCGTGTTTGGCTTTTGTCTAATCAGTAATGAGAAAACCAGTTAATAGTCCGGAAAGCGTTTTTGTGCAAATCGATTTTCCGAATACGACGTCGTTGTTACTTATCAGGTACAGTATACAGTCATATACAATAGCATATATCACTTTCTGCAAAATAATTTATAAATCCGCGAATTTCGTCTTAAAACAGCATTTATACTGACCTTTATAACATACATTTTTTATTATAAAAGTTAACATTAAACAGGTACCGATTTCAAGAAACAAATACGAAGTTTATTCATAAAAATCATGACAAGAATCACTTTTATATGTCTGTCTCTATATCTATTGGAAAACGACATGGGAGATGTTCTAATTGCAATGTTTATATTTTAGTGCCATTTATATAACTCTGTTTTCGTGCAGACATGCATTTAAGTTTATGTACCTGTATGAACTGTATCGCAGCTTGTTCATCCACACTCCCCATCAACAGTTTACATCCCCACGCCACCAGAGCGAAAGGCTAAATCAAACGAAGCATAATCAACCCAGATTAAGTTTCCTGATTATGAAAGGCTGATGGCTCGCTTACTTCCGTTCCTAAACGAACGGGATGATCATATAATCTGATCAGTTCCTTACCGTTTCTTGGGAGAGTTTATTATACGGCGTAATCACATGCCGCCGGATGCATCCCGTAACGATCGACCTGAGTTTGTTGACTTGCACCGGATCGGCGCAGGGATGGTATAGCATCACAACAGCACCATGCTGAAAACAAAAATATGCAACTACATTATTGTTCTAATCCGTAAACTGCTTCGATTTAATAATACCGCTACTCGGCTATACATACTCATCGCGTACTGCATACATCAGAAGCACGGTGCTACGAAAGGTCGTCTTTTTAAAGGTCAAAACTTTAAATCCAGTAAATCGAAAATGGTATATTGTCTACAATGATTTGACTGAAAAACAGACAAAAATGTGGAAAAGAATTAAAAAAAATATTAAACTGAAAAATTATTTATTTTACCTCCATGTTGTGTAACCAGCGTTGGACTGGGGCATACAAATATTCTCCATATACTGGCCAAGATGGGCGGTGGTCGCCACTGAAAACGAAAACCCTTGCAAAACACTTTCGCACATGTATTTTACCGCATAGCTTACTTAAAATTCGCTGGACAGTTTTTTATTAATCAGTTGTCTTTTTCTGTCATCGCCCAGTTGTGTCTGCCATGATACATACGATACATACAGACTGACAAAAGCATGGTACTTTTGAATATTCATTAGAGTAGTTTGACTACAAGTAGGCGACGCACAAAATCCGCACGAATATCAGCTTACGGAATAATTAATTCTTACGATATGTGCGGTTTTTAATTAATCCACACAGCAAAATTGTCAAAATATTTTGACTGCCGTATCTACTCCGCGTTAGACATTCGCATCAGCAGGATGTCAACACTTGAAATTTGTTATTCCCGAGATGATGTTGACGCGAATATATTACCGCACACTTTTACCGGTTCCCTGTTCACACGCTTATTATCACAATGTCATTATCATTTCAAAAACCGACATTCTTTCCAGAATATTTAATTCAGAAAGCGAGACGCAAAACGTTTGATGCCCTGCGCTTTTTATATGAGGAAAAGATACATACAGTATTAAATTTTACCGGTTTTTGCATACCTTGTCGGTGGATTTTGGGCGTAGGTGATTTTGTCCTTCATGCAGAAATGAAGCGCCTATTGAAGAATTCACAAATTGTATTAGACACGCAAGGCGAATTTCCTTTTTTTGCCTGCGATGACGCTGTGGATACCGATGCCTGAATAACAATAAGTCACTGTTTGGTTTTTATGCCACCGGAAGCGAATAACGAGCCGAACTGTTGCACTTTTTTTCATCAGCTGCAGCGCGCATGAACATACATAGTACACATTCCACGCACGCATAGGCTATTATAATTCAAAGCACGTCGGATGTTAACTGACGCATCAGCTTCGCCATCATGGCTGTACAGTATAGCTTGGTCAAACTCTTTTCTAAATTATTTAAGACTAACTTTGCTGATTAAACTTACCGAATATAACCGCATGTATTCAATTTTACGGTACGTAATGTAGTTTATAAAACCATAATTAAAAAACGAGTTTAAACAGAAGATTATGCCACTAGGAACATTTAATGTAAATAAAAAAACCTCGCATTTTTTACTACAAAAAAAATTAGCAAATTTAAAAGTGAACCAATAAAATTGTGTTTTGTTAATAATCTTTTACGCCAAAGAGTATGTTTTTACCAATCCTGAATTGGATAAGAACTAACTCGAAAGAAGTACGACTCTTTCCCCAGTTTTCCACCAAAAAAGTTATCTTTACCAGTCGGAAGTAAACGGAAAGATCGTCCGTCTTATCACACATTGGTACATAAATCCACAACGTAATACAAGTAATCTCGCGCACGAGACACTTGACAAACCGCTCAACACATCAATTCACCGCAGTACATGTAACCACAATGTTTGACTGGTCAACCACAATGCTACGAACTTGACCTCACAATGACATCACACTCTTTACCTGTCGC
>JAQGAU010001709.1:0-18023 GCA_034698045.1 Paramacrobiotus richtersi | reverse complement strand
CAACTGAAGCATGTAGTGGTGTTTTTTTACAGTTACCGTTGGTTATGAAGAGTTTAATCTAGCATAACTGGAAGAACCTAAATGGTAAAAGTTAGGAATCATGCCACGCATGATTAGATACACTGTATTATGTAATACGTATGAGGCTATGAGCAGTGTTTTGTTTCGATCACTAAACTCGGTCAGGGTGATCAGCTTTGAGTGGACAAGGAACATAAAAGGCTTATTTTTTAATTTTATGCGCATATTGTTATATACAGAAGTGATATATACTTACACTGACGGGAATAACGATTGTTAATTGTGAAATTCTGTTTTTGTTGTGATGGTGTTCACAACATCATGATATTTCCGTTCACATTAGTTCTGACTACTGCAGGTAACCGGTAAGCGATGATATTAATGAGAACTGCTCAATTTTCCCACTGCTGACAGACTAGAATTACTAGATATCAAGAATATAGTTACGAAACATTTTTAAAACATTTTTCCTTGCTATTCCCTCAAAACACGACCTAGAGGTGGCCTTCCGAAGTTTTCTCGAGCTCGAGATAACTCCACCCTGTGGTTTTAGTTTAAACGAAGGTGTGCCGGTAGAGCTGTTCGGTTATGATGATTTCCATCGGGACCTACCAGCTCTTCGACAGTTGGACCCACTGACATTGAACAAGCTCACCATAGAAGCCCTATATCGATTGTACTTTTAAGATGTTCTGTCGTTTACTTGTTGTTGTTTGTTTCTTTATATTAGACTGGCGTATAACGCTACCATGGACAATCAATTTGAGATGCATGCATGCAGTACTTTTAATACTTGTTCCGTAGCCTATAATTCACAGTTTTCGACCTTTACGGTTTGTGTTCCTTATGATATGTCTACACTTAATGTGAAGCTAGTTGCTCGATGCAACTGAATACCGATAGCATGGTCCGATCACGGAAAAAAACAACGCTGTTGCGCATACCGTGCTATATCAAATAATCAGCACATAGCTAGGTGCATTATGATAAAGAAGCGTTCGAGCGGGAAGCCCAACTCTGCTGTCGTTCCTAAAGGAACCCCGAGCCTGTTACCCGAAACGAAATCCCGTTTTCGAGCACATTTACACACACCGGGTTAGTAGCTACTTTCGAAACTGCTTCCGCGCAATTGCATGCATACATACAAAGGTCACGAAGGGATTGTACCTCCTTTATGAGAGAATGCTTCCCACCAGCATGCTTCGAATCTGGGAAAAATGGAGCACGGTAGCAATTAAAAAAACAATATTAATGGCGTACAGAACAAACAATCTGATTAAAACACTAACTGGATTTATTATAATTATAGGAAGTCTTAAAACTGCAGAATGACTATGATATGTAGTCCTGCCTGCTGCATGCTGGTAATACGACTGTATATTAAAGAACTACGTAAATCCATACACTGATTTCTGACATCGCGCTCGGTTTGTGAAGCAATTATCCGGTGTTACATGTTACAAATTCATTGTTCGCTTTGATCAGGGAAGCTGAAACATGTGGGTTTTTCTTACATTTCCGGATCCCAATTTGCCATTCGTTGTTTTAAATAACGTAACCTATAGAAGCTAAACAAACGCTTGCTGCAGTAGCATGTCCCAACTCCCAACTTCGTCCACAATTACGATGACTACACGTACAAAATAAGAATAATGTGTTTTTTAATATAATCAAACTCCGTTCGAAGAAAACAATCACCAACTTGCCCCTGCCTTCGCTAACAGATGGATAAAGCGGAAATAATGCAGATATTTGCATAAAAATTGATAAAATGGCATTTTAATTACCACTATACCGTACTTACCTGAGCATAAATAAACGTCAACAAACTAATTAGAAAGACTTCCGGTTAAAGGCCAACAAATTTCACCGAGATTTAAAATGGCAAGTGCGCGGTTAATACAAGACAACAATCAGTCAAATAAAACTTTGTCCACTCAGTGGAACATCATTAAAAACGGCAAGCTAGGACCGGGATTAACGCGTTGAAATGAATCAGCCACAAATAACAACATCCCAAACCAAACAGGTCGATCTAACTCACTGGCGGATCATTTCAACGGGTAGTCAAATTCTTGATCATTGTATACATCCGCCCAGCATCCAGCAGCATGACAATGCGAACTGGCACCAGCATCTTGCCCTCCATCTTGCGGTTGAGATAATTCCGGGGACTTCCCGCCTCAAAGATGAAGGAAGCCTGCGCATTCTGCAAAAGGTCAATCATTCATACACCAGTTCATTATTAACTGATTTATATACGAGACAATAAATCGGAAATAGAAATTACCTTGTACCACAACTCTTCCAGATCATTTGCATAGTGCAAATTTTTCATCGAACCACCAACTGGAAGATGGGCTCTGACAATCAAGAGATGCCGATCCACCAAGAACGGTTTCGATTCTGCCACGGCCTTGTCAATACAGTCCCTAAATATAAAAATTTTGAAAACAAATTTGACTCAGTCCCATTGTCACAATCTTTCAATACTAACATAACATTGCTATAAATCATATTATAACTGCCCAACAAAACAAAACTGCAATAATCTAATGCAGAAAAAAAAACAAAATGTCTGCACAGATGAGAATTTTTTGTGGAATTCAAAGCTCAAAAAAAGTAGAAATATAAAAGAAAACTGACTTACTTCACTTCATCATACAGCGTAGAAGATAGCACCGGGTTCGTGTTCACCAGCTCACACATCATCCACCCAATCTTCCCCAACTTCCCCTCGAACAGATCCGCAAACTTGGCCCGATTCTCATTCACTTCCTTCGCCCATCCAAACTTCTCTTCCAAAACACCCATCAAATCTCTCACGCATTTCTTCCCGCGGTCCAAGACAATCATCGTTGAAAAGGAAAATGGTCGCACATCCCAATGTTCCGGCTCCTCGTTCCAGTACATTCCCCGGTCTCCATTCTTTCCGCGTACCGCATAATATCCATCGCGCGTGGAAATGTACCGCACGGTAGTGACAGAATCCTCCGACACCACCAAACCCGCCATTTCATTCCAATCAACGGATGTGTTCGGGATAAGTCCCTGGAAAATGTTTTGGATCGTCGCGGTATCGGAAGGATTTGGTCGGCGTTCATCAAAACACGGGACGCCCCGCAAGTTCGCAGGGGTTTCTCCTTTGAAATCGAGATTTTTATAAACCACTTCCGAAACCGCACTGAACCGTTCAGGATCTCGTTCACGCACCGCCATCTCACTAAAAGCATAAGAGATGAGAGAGAGCATAAAAGAGATGGTTATCGCCAGACGTGACCTTTAAAATGAAAGGTGCTATGCATTAATCAGCACTGCGTTGCCGAACTGCAGATTACAATGAGGTGCTTTAGGTTTTCTTCGTGTTTCAAATCGTTCCTACAAAACCCAGATGCTCACTCTTTCAACACACGAAGAGCTTTCTCAGTTTTGACCAGATTTCGGCATACGCCTTCGACCATTGCACCTCCCTGTCCATCGAGTTTCGTATAAATTTCTTGAGATTCCTTGAGCCAATCCACCGCCTTCGGCAAGATATCCGCGAAAGTAGACAAAAACTTGGCTCGTTTGTTGCGGTGGGTACGTAGGGAGATGCTGGTAAATATGCGTGACACTGGATTCCGGCCTCCTGCAGATGCTGAGCACGTTGTGGGTGGTATTTCGGGAACACATTGCTGGAAAAAGACGGTCCAAACATCTGTTAATCAGAACTAACCGAAAATATTGTCTGAATTTAAAAACGGACTACAAGCAGGATCCCGAATAGATCCGTTTAAATATAGAAAAAAGAAGGAAAACGGAAATATTACACCACACAATTGTCTCAGACCTACCGAACGCACGGCACCAGAGCATCGTACAAGGCCCAGGCTGCTTCGAACTCCTTGCAATGTAAATAACGATTCGCGACATCCCATCCATAGACATAACGAAGATACGCTTCCGGGTGGAGCAATTCCGTTTTGTCCACTACATACAACAGGGTGCTTTTTATTTTGAGGGTTTCCTGGACGTCGTCCGCTCCGCTCCGATATTCAGGGAACACCTTCTCCAATACCTCCACCAACACCTCGTCCACCAGTGTGCGGAATTTCTGCAGATTACCAGCATTGATGGCGCCGCACTGGGCACAAGCGTCCAGTGCACGATTATCGCTGGGAATTCGCTCGGTGCAGCCGGCTGTAGCGCACTTCAGTGGATTGATCTCACCATCCTACACACAGCAGGAACCAGTTTGGAACTATCTCCTCGTAATTTACATATATATTATCCCTTAGAACAAAATATTCTCTCTACAGAAACAAGTTTCTCGTTATGCCTCTTCGGTCTAATGCTTCGGTTCGCGACGTTGGGAAGAAACATGTAAAACAAAATTTACATTCCACCAAATTGTTCTACTCATACAAAAATATTTGTTTCTGTCTGAAATTCGCACAAACTAAACCGAGTCTAATTAGTATTATTCTAATTAGTCTTTCAGCGACTGGCTTACTTACGTATTCGACAGTACATTTATGGCATGTGCAGTCCCGTCCGAATTCTCTACGGTACAAATCCCGACGCTCTATCACGGTACGACTTAGTGGCTGTTGCAGCAATCCAGACCAGCGGCACTAAAAATTGCGAACCTGGTTAAGAAGCATACCGAGTATGTTGCATACTAACAAAAATGAAAACACTGTCGAATTTGTCGAAAAATACAATGATATTGTACCATATGTACATAAATCACTTACATACTCACTACTACGGAGTACAAAAATACTATATACGTCTATGTATTTTTTTCATACAAAAGTTCAACAAACGTTTTTTTTATTTTTACTACATCCATGTAAAATGTCCCTGGGTTCCTTCAAAAGATTCCGCAAAATATGATATTAAATTCTGAACAAACCATAACGGACAAAATGACAAAAATTAACACCATACAAGCAATCAAATTTTCAAAAACAGAAGCTGCCGAAGCAACTACAAGTGGGCTTCTTACATCTTTAATTCCTTTAAAGACACCGATGTCCTCGATAGCTTGAATACGCAGATGCCGTCCATGGAACGTCAAGATCACGTTACTGTCCGAGCACACCATGGTTAGCTCTCGGTGGTTGGCCGTGGGATATATGCCCGCACCAAAGGGCAACGGCATCTCACTGTAGTTGTCAATCCGAACGGCATTATAGTGCACTTTGCGATAACAGTCCAGCATTTCCGTCTCGGAAATGGCCAACTTCTCCGGTGCAATTCCCAGGCAAGCTGCGCTAAATTCGTGCAGCGTTCGAAATCGTCCTGGATATCTGCAGCGCCCATGCAAAAATAATAGGTAATGAAATAGTAAGTAAACTACCTAATAAGTTATGGTTTAGTAGGCAGATATCTTACGTCAAGCAACTGAACGCTAAATGCAACACAAACTGACAATGAAGTCATGCTAGACGAGATAGTGTCAATGACCTTAACGAACGAAGAAAAAACAGTACGACTATAAATGAAGATAACACGTCTGTTTCGCCCGGAATCTTACGGTTTTATCACTTTTTCCTTCTCCGCAACGTATGGAAGGTGTTCCAGGATTTCCAGCGCTGTCTTTTTCCCTCCAAATTCTGGGAAGTCATCGGTGACGTTTCTCTAAATCAAACAAGAAATATTCAGTACTCTGATTACGACGACTAATACAAATTGGGAATGCAGCAGTTTTACCTGAATTTTACTGATGATTTTCAGAAGAATAATTTCCAGCGACCACAGGCCGAAACTGCGGCGAGCTGTCAAAGCGGCACCACGAGAAGTCTGCCTTTCAGTGACTTCCGCCTGGGTGACGAATTCGTTGAGCTTCTTCAACATAGCACATTCGGCCTTGTGCTCCATCCTCCAGTGTAATTTCTACAACAAGAGGAACGCCTTAGATGTCTGAATGTCACAAAGGATCTCACGATAATTTATGCTAACAACAATAACAGACTTGTGGATTGCGGACAGTCTTTCCTTTGAGATCTGAGTTTCTCACCTGGCAGGCTGCGTTGCAGTAGTTATACAGCTTGCATTGAGAGCAGGAACCGTGCAAGCGATTAGGCAATCTGAAGCAGTTAGCACAAACTTTGTCGTGCATCTCCCAGGAGAATGACCAAACCCAGGGTTCGCAGTCGACAATGATATCGCCAGCTGAAAAGCTTTTTGGATTGTTAGCACCGTTTGCTGACATTTTACTAGAACTCTCTCAGGAACGATAATGCAAAAACTCAATAAAAAACAGATAAGGAACTTGACAGGAAAACAGGGAAACAATATTAATTATTGTCGAATATCAACCAGAACGAGTCAGATCGCTTCCGGGTTGTGCGATTTAAATGATTAAAAGTTTATCTGACTTGGAACTTGTTGAACATTATTATTGATTGCGGGCATTTATCCTTTTGTGTGCTGGTACAGGGATTTACGTCAACGTCAACGACACCAGAACGCCCCTCGGCCCCTTACGTCCGTAGCGAGCCGAGCTGAACGTTTACCAATTCCGATCACAATCACGCACGAACCATTATTACTTATTCAAGAAGAAGCTTCGAAATGGAAAGTGAATTCGGGAGTCAGAAGTTCAGAATTTGATTAGTGTACGGCTATGCTTTTCCAATCAAAGTTACCGAGCTACCTGGCATCTTATTAATCGGCAGCACTGCACACAAAGGTCACGAAGGATTGCAGTACATTAGTGAAGGAATGATTGTGAATCCACCGGCTTGTAGAAAAAGGACTGTACTAGTACGAAACTCGAAAGGGGCTTGATTTGGAAATCGCAACCATGCAAGATAAGTAATGCCCTGCTATGCTTTAATTTCTTCAACAAACACGGTGACTACGCGTAGCACATCATAGCTTCTCTGAGAAACCAAATTTTTCTACACATGTAACTCTGGTTCATATTTTTATTACTCAAACTTTGTTTAAAGACTCTAATCATCAACCTGCCAAACCACCGCAAACAGATGCATAAAACGCAACATGCTTTCAGCATAAATTATCATCTAAAAAGCAAACGAGAAAGACTTACGTATAAAGACTTATAGTTATAACAACAAAATTTGTTTGGAGTACATCAAAATGGCGAGTGAGCGATTAATGTCCAAACCATTCAAAAAAACGTTCCATTCTCTGGAGATTATCAAAACGGCAAGCTAGGCGCCAGGATCATTGCGCTGCAATGAATCGGAGAAAATAACGATACCTCAAATAAGACAGGTTGATCTAACTCACTGGCGGATCACCGCAACTGGTAGTCAAATCCTTGATCATTGTATACATCCGCCCAGCATCCAGCAACATGACAATGCGAATAGGCACCAGCTTCTTGCCCTGCATCTTCCGGCTCAGATAATCCCGGGAACTTCCAGCCTCAAAGCAAAAAGTAGCTTGGGCATTCTGGAAAAAGTACTTCTGATAAGAACAGTTTGATTTAATCGATAAAAGAGATGTTTACCTTGTACCACAGTTCTTCCAGTTTATTTGCATACTGCACATCTTTCATCGTACCACCAACCGGAAGATGGGCCTTGACAATCAGTAAATGTCGATCCACCGAGAACGGTTTCAGTTCTGTCACGGCCTTGTCAATATTGTCCCTAAACAGTTGAGAAGCAACTTGTAGCAACGTATAAAGCAAAAAACCAATTGCTGTTGTGATCCGCATCGGCACAAACTTGTGTTCGAATGCTACTGTACTTGTGAAAACTAACAGCAAGATAAAAAACTGCATTAACGTATCCCTGAAGAAAAAATTGAGTTTTTTGCACAATACACAAATTGTTCAAGCATCTGTGTAGTGAATTCGAAGCTAATGAGCAAGCGAAGAATTTTTATCCACATGCTATGGCATAATTTTCTAATTCAGAAGCTGGAATCCGAAGCTAATAAAAACCACCAGGAAAAATTCCAACTCATCATAAAACCTTAACAACATGTAAACAAACGAACGAGCGATTCCAAAAGCAAAAGGAAAAAAGAAGAAAATCGTAATAGTTTCTGAATTTCCGGCAACGGTATTCGAAGTCTTAATGGTATCAACTTTGTGTTGTCAAGTGACTTCAACTCTGTTTGTCTGATAATTATAGACTGCCATTCAAGATTTTCTGACTTTGTAGCAGATCTTACGCTTGAACGCAATCCGAGCAGTAAGACAAATGGATGCGAAAAATAGTGATTTCAGCAAGCTGATTGTTAAAGAAACACAGCACGTACAGTTTTACAGCGGATACACGAAACAGAACCTACTTGAGTTCATCGTATAGCGTTGCAGAAATGACGGGATTCGTGTTCACCAGCTCACACATCAGCCACCCAACGTTCCCCGATTTCCCCTCGAATAGATCCGCAAACTTAGCCCGATTCTCATTCACCTCCCTCGCCCATCCAAATTTCTCTTCCAAAACACCCATCAAATCTCTCACGCACTTCTTCTCGCGGTCCAAGACAATCATCGTGGCAAAGCAGAAGGGCCGCGCATCCCAGTCATCCGGCTCTTCATTCCAGTACATTCCCCGGTCTCCATTCTTCCCTCGTACCGTATAATACCCATCGTGTGTGGAAAGGTACCGCACGGTGGTTACGGAATCCTCCGACACCACTAAGCCCGCCATTTCATTCCAGTCAACGGATGTGTTCGGGATAAGACCCTGGAAAATGTCGTGGACAGTCCCGATGTCGGAAGGATTTGGCAGGCGTTCGTCAAAGCGCGGTCCCTGGATGTTAGCAGCAGTTTCGGCCGGGAAATCGAAGTTCTTGTATACCACTTCCGATACTGCACTGAATCGTTCGGGATCCTTTTCACGCACCGCCATTTCACTGAAAAGGGAAATATTAAAAGGTCAAGTTCCTTAAGTCTTTATCACTGAAGTCGAAACTGGAACTGCAGACAAACGAAACAGACATAAGAGACAGTTTTCCTGAGCAAGCAATGAATGGGATAAAAACGACAAATGCTAACGTTCACATGAAACTCCAGTCTCTGTTACTAATAAAAAGACTGAATGCAGTAAAAAATTTTCCGTCGCGCAGTATGGTCAACAAAATTCGCATTAGCAAACGTCCTTGACTCGAGCAATGTTCACGGTACGGTAAATCAACCATACAGTTTTTTTCTTTCGTACTTCTACTGCCTATCGGAAATCGCTCCAGCGTAAGTCTTGTCATTTTTACTGTACCATTTAACAAACAGGATAGCTTACCTCTTCAATAAGCGCAAAGCTTGCTCAGTTTTAAGGAGATTTTCTCGCACTGCTTCCACCATTATTCCTTCCTGTCCATACAGTTTGACATAAATATTTAGAGATTCCTTGAGCCAATCCACTGCTTTCGGCAAGATATCGGCGAAAATGGATAAAAACTTGGCCCGGTCGTTGGGATGAGCACACATGGACATGGCGGTAAAATATACATGACACTGGATGCCGGCCATTTGCAGGTGTTGGGCGCGTTGCAAGTGATATTTCGGGAAGACCTTGCTGGAATTAGATAAGCAAAAAAAAGGAATTAAAAGCATCACTCATGATTCCTATGTACTGTGAAAGGTCATATGAACGACAAAGAGAAGCGCAAAAGCAATAACATAATGGTGCCACATGGAAAAAAGGTAACTGCCCAAAGCAGGTTAGCGAAAGGTTATTCGGCAGCAGCCGTTCTGGCATTCCAAACAACTAGCGTTCTTAATGCTAACACTTATATACCACAAAGCATGGTGACGATCAGAATACAACACGTGACACTGAAAGACACAAAACCGAAACCACGGCGAAATGAAACTGAATTTCAACAAAGAAAATAAACATTAGTGCCGTACGTGTTTCAGAGCTCCAACTTCTTATGCACGATCGTGGACTTACCGAACACACGGCACCAGAACGTCATATAAATTCCACGCCGATTCGAAATCTCGCTGCTTCAAATAGCGATCCGCGGCATCCCATCCGTAGATATACCGAAGGTGCGCTTCCGGATGGACTAAACCAGCTTCGTCCAGCTCCTTGAGGAGATGAATTTTCACTGGGATAATGTCCTGGAAATCTTCAATCTTTTTGCCGAGCTTTTCGGCTAAAACCTTCTCCTGCTTTGCCACCAACTTGCGGAACTTTTGCAGATTGTCAGCATTGATGGCGCCGCACTGGGGACAGGCTTCTAGTGCACGATTATCACTGGGAATACGCTCGGTGCAGCATGATGTGATGCATTTCAACGGATTCACATCAGCATCCTAAATATTGAAAATCGCTGCAACTCAAAACTTGCTAAGCCGTCCGCACTCTTGCCAACGAAAAAGTAGTAACATTTACACTTTTTGGCACTTATGTTTTTTAACCGAGCACAGGAAAGATTCCATCAGTTTTGACACAGACTCAAATTAAAATAAAAGCTCAATCTTCGACTTACGTATTCGTCAGTACATTTTCGGCACGTGCAAGCTTGTCCAGTTTCTTTGTGGTACAGATCGCGCCGCTGCTTCAAAGTGCGTCCCAGGGGCCGACGCATCAATAAGCCATACCAGCGACACTGCAAAAAGGTCAATGTGACTGCGGAAATATTACTAAAACAGCCGAGAAGTTTTGGACTGAATAAATACGCTCAAACGAAAAACCATTCTCTGACTAACAAAAAAATTGTGACGAATACCCAAGCCACTGGATCTTTGTTGAAAAAGAAAGCGTCGAACGAAGTAGATACGATATACTCCGAAATATAATCAAACGAAAACAAAGACTGTATATACAGAAATTAAAACGTCGCTTTTAAGAAAACATATCGACTCCGAATTTGTTATGCTAGACTGCCTGGTTCTTACGTCTTTAATTCCGTTAAAAACTGGAATGTCGTCAATAGCATGTACACGCAGATGCCGTCCATGGAACGTCAGGGTCACGTTGCTGTCCGAGCACACCGTGGTCAGCTCTCGATGGTTGCTCGTGGGAAAGATGCCCGCGCCAAAGGGTGTCGTCATCTCAGCATTGAAGTTGATTATCCGACAGGCATTGTAGTGCGCTTTACGATAATAATCCAGCATGTCCTTCACGGAAATGGCCAGTTCATTCGGTGCAATGCCCAGACAAGCTGCATTAAAGTCGTGCATGGTTCGAAATAAGCCCGGATATCTAGAAAAGACAACAATAATAAAATCGTTTTTGGCAGGCATAAAATGTACCAAATATTTCTACTATTCATAGTTTTCTGCATCAGAAACCTGTATTTTCGGAAAAAACATTCCCTACGATGAAACACATAGTTGTCCGTAAAATTATTTTAATCGGAGGTAAAGATAGACAAGCATTCATACGAGAAACAACGCACGGAATATAAACCACAAAAAAACGCATTAAACCCTAGATCGACACCAGACATTACGTCGGACAACAAAGCATCCATCCCAGTGAAATCTTATTACGGTTTAGACAATCTTACGGTTTTATCGTTTTTCCCTTCTCAGCAACATATGGAAGCTTCTGCAAGATTTCAACTGCCGTCAACTTCCCTCCGAAGTCAGGAAAATCATCTTTTACGTTTCTCTAAAACAAACACATTCAGTCTGATCTGAATGATAACAAGTTCAACACAAATTTAACCAAAATCAGCAGCATTTCTACCTGGATCTTGTTGATAATTTTTAGCAGAATAATCTCTAGCGTCCAGAGCCCAAAGCTGGGATCAGCCGTCACATCCGCACGGCGCGTTTTCCTTTCCTTGATTTCCGCCTGGGTGAAGAATCCATTGAGATTTTTCAGCATATCACATTCGACCTTGTGCTCTTTCTTCCAGTCCAGTTTCTACGATAGAATAATATAACTCTGACAATATTATTATGTACTCGTAACTGACATAATAATTATGTCAGTAAAGTACTGCAATGCTTAGCAGCTAAATGTGATCAGATTAATAATTATGTACATGCTCAGCATCTCACGCTGTTTTCTGTCTCTGATCGCTATTCTTACGGTATCTTACTTGGCAATTTGCATCGCAGTAGTTGTACAGCTTGCACTGCGAACACACTTGCAAACGATCGGAAAGGGTGAAGCAGTGAGCACAAACTTTTTTATGCATTTCCCAGGAGAATGACCAAATCCAGGGTTCGCAGTCCATGACGACATCGCCAGCTGAGAAGCGTTTTGATTTCTCACCGTTTGTGGACATTTCTTGTTCAACCCCGGGCCAAGGCAATAACCTGCCGTACGCAGTGATGAAGCAGGGACGAAACTCGACAAAGAATTAATTTCTAAAGAAGTTCAGTACCAGTAACTTCGTTTCTCATATTTTGATAGTTTAATTCATTTTTCGATCTTTACAGTTTTGGCAGTCAACAGCAGCGAGGCGAGCCAATCGCTCCAAAAATCGACCTGTTATTAGCTGATGCCCCCCGCGGGGTGCTTTCTGCATAATCTGATACCTAATCGCAAAAATTTCTTGTCAAGTTGTGTTACATCATTTGTGTAGTTTACGTTTATATGTATCCGTATTTTGTGCTGATCTTTGTTCATAAGGTTTTGCAAAGAAATTTGTGATTCTGTGATTATTTCATGCTGAACTTCACTAACTCGCAAGGGATGGATTTGGCGATGAGTGCGGTTCAGAACGGTGGTATGTCGGTCAATTGCGCATCGAAAACGTACAACGTCCCATATTCTAGTCTCTGGGAGAAACTGAAGGGAATCCGACGCAATAAACTGGGAACCCATCGTCGAAAGTTTACCGATCGTGAAGAGGATTATCTGGCTGACATTATCCTGCGATGTGCGGATATCGGAATCTCTCTGAATAGTAAGATCTTCAAGCGACTCGTGCCTCAGCTGGCAGCGGAAAAAGGTGAAATTTTGTTTACAATTCTGTTGGTTTTGTAAAGTTTCTTTTTATTTCTGCTGAAACGGCCCTGAGCAAATTTTTTGTAAGGTAGAGGGACGATTCCTTCTTTATTGTTAAGTGCTTCAAAACTTGTGCGGTTTAAATATCATGCAAATTTGGAAATTGTAGGCTTCGCTGGGAGGGGCGCGTATTTTAGTGAACGATGGCAGAGAAACTTTCTGAAGCGCCATCCAGAAGTTTCCGAACGATTCTCCGATGGCAGAAAGAGTAAAAAGTCTCGAGAGAAGACTACAGCGTGCGACGGTTGGGTTGAGTTGCTCAGCGAGTTACACATGGATGGATATTTGGACGATCCTGAAGGAATATGGAATTTGGATGAAACAGCGTTTAACGTTACGGAAAAAGTTTCCATTGTTTGTCCGCGACATGGAACGAAAGACGACCTATCTTATAGCGACGGGATGGATCAGAAGTTAGTCACGGTGCTGGCGGGTGGCAGTGCGGCTGGTACGATCCTCCGACCGCTCATGTTTTCTGATGGCAGAGTGTTTGTTTCGGATTTGGATGAACCGGTGGAACAGGCTTGCTTGGATGTTAATCGGTCGGACGTGATGGACAATGCCACGTTTACGAATTACATCAAGCAGGAAATCATTCCCGCGATGACTGCTGAAAAAGTATGTAATAACGACATGATGTTTTTTCTTATTTTGACATTTTGGCTTCGAGAAGTGTTAAAGTTTTGAATAATTGCAGAACGTCATTTTTCTTGATCCACACAGTTCACATGTTGCCAATTACGAGCTTCTTGTGGCGTGCGCGACATCAGAGAAAAACATCAAGGTTGTACGATTCCCATCTGAACACACAAACCGACTCCAGCGCAAGGACGTGGAAGTGTTTGGACCTGTAAAAAAATCCTGGGCGGGGTTTTTACGTGAGGAAATACCGTTTTCTCTTGAAGTGGTGAGTAACAATCTGTATCAGACTGGAAAAATGTCGATCGGTAATATGAATGGAAATTTTTTTCTTGTTTATGATGGAAGTAGGTAGAGTTACATTTAATTTTGTAAATGTGGTTTCAGTTTCGATTTTTTGTTTAGATTTTGCGATTTTTAGGTATCGAAACAAAAGTTTCTGAAGATACTGATGTCCAAATGGGATGAGACTGATTTGGAGCGCAATATCAGGTGTGGTTTCGAAGCCGCTGGCATTTATCCATTCGCCCCGGAAGCGATATGCAAAGACTTTGTCGCCACGGAACCGAAGTCCAAACCTGCAGTTAAACGTGAGATCATCTCGACGAAGGACCTGTATGCATCCCAGTTGGATAATCTGAGAATATTTTTGCGTGCCAACTTTCTCGCTCTAATGGAACGAGAAATTGACGATATTGTGAATTTTACTGTGCTCAAGCTGGAGGGATTCAGGACTCCCGTGACAGTTCCAGATCTCTTTAAAAGTGTCGGAAGTAACTTGCCTGTTTCTCGTCCGCCGAAACGAAAGCGGAAGACTGACACCAGATTGCAGGCTGAGAATGGGATTGGTGAAGAAGTTGCTGAATAATGCCTTGTGATTACATTCGTTTCTACAGAGAAGCCCATAATTCACTAACTGCAGATGTTGTAAACGAATCTCCTGTTAGTCGAATCAGTGAAATCCGATTTCTGATCGATTGTACTATAAGCATTCTATGGATTGCTGTGAATAAATTAAAATGTGATTGACGGAGAAAAAGCAGGCCTAAATTCCAGTCAAAACGAACACCGTAATTTAATGGGAATTCAGTATCTTATCTGCACAAAAACAGAATACGGGCAAGGAACGAATGCCGGAAATACTGTAACACTAAAACACTTAATTAATACAAATCTAACGACAACACATGCCAAAACTAGCACTCTTGCGTCGTTTATCTAAAACAGTAACATTAACTGAGCCGCTTTCGCTAAGTCGATAAAATCACAAAAGAAAGTAGCACTCTGCACCAAATAGCAATTTTAGTACGGCCAGTATCCGGTGCAAAGAATTCCGAAATCGAAATCCAGTCCCTGAGATTCGTCCTGGAAAAATGCATTATGAACGCACAAAATCACAGCTCATAAAATAATAAAAAATCACTACATTAAAGCGATGTGTCGCTACAATCAAATTCAGAAACCAGTTATGACGCAACTTGTACATTATACAACAAAATTATACGATAGTAGAAAAAAGTATAATGAATCGGAAAAAACTCACAAAATACAAAAAAACGGGAACCGACATGATTCGGCGATATACAATATACCGTATCTGTTACACGCAAACGATAAAAACACGCAAAAGAAACACAATTCGGCAAAACGATTTCTAACCTGGAAATACTGAGCAGTCCAGTGACCGTTCATTCTTCTGGCAGGTCAACAAATATCTTTGCGGATTCCACCAGTTCCCCGGCTGACTGACACTTCCATTTGGGCTTGAGCATCTCCAGTTCTTTCTTCGCCTTCTTGTCCAATGTATCACCCGCACTGATGGTTTTTTACTTGAGCAGCTTATTCTGAAGATACTCCAGCCACATAACATTGGTGTCGGGTCGGAATGTGCTCCAGTCGTTTTTATTCGCTTTGCGCATCTTCCGGTACACATCATACTGGATGTCGCCTTTGCCGGTAAAAATCTGCTCATCCGTCGACAAATCTTTATAAATGACGCGGTTTTTGCGTCTGATGCGCGAAAGCGTCCAATCGATGATGGTCACGTATATTCCGCAAGTTGGCACCACGTAGTGCCGATCATTCCTACAACAAACAGTTTCTAAATCTGTTTTTTTACACGTTGCTGAATATCGCACATATGATGCCAATCTCTGCAATCTATGGGAATATTTTCCCCGATTTAATATTTTCAGTATTCTGATATCTTTAATTATCACATTCAAAAATGCTTTCAAACAAACCGTTTTTGAGAAAAATGCAAGTTTACCTTCTAAAAACGATGTTCTCATCGGTCGTCAGCCGGATGAGGATATTGCTGATATGGAGATCTCGGTGCTCGAACTCCAGCGCATCTTCGGCAATGGCCAGCCCCAGTGCTACCTGCATGAACACACTACGCGCTTGTTGATGATTAGCCAAGGGAAAGGTTTCCAGATCCTGTCCACCATTATTCAGGCCAATAATAACGAAGCGCTGATCCCAAGGGTACATCACCGGGTGCTGATTGAGACAGTTGGCTGAATTATTTCGGGAAAATGAATCATGGCGCTGGCCAAACTCATCGGGATACGGACCTTGTGCGACCTACAAATCCGAACCATGAAGTAATAACGCAGTAACAAATCATTACCAGTCCACGGAACAAAGGTGGTTCAAGCTTGTTATAAACAAAGTACGTTCAGAAAAATCGTAGTATCAGTATCCTTCAAACATGTACATTATACGAAGAACAACTGTGCAGCCGTTATAATAATAATTATATGAGAATCAGCCAGTTTACTCTTCGTTATAGCGAAGTGAGGCATAAAAGAATACAAACCACAACGTGAAAAATTAAATGACTTTATGCAAACCTATGCAACGAATGATCATTCACTGTTCTCAACGTTATCACTAAAACAAAATCTAAGCATTACCTTAATAAAGTGTGTTTTCGCGAATACAGGCGCCAACCACATATCGGACCCATCGACCAACATCCTCGATAACTCAATGGAGATAATGGACTCCGAGAGGATATCTTCAAGGGAAGTTTGCGGCTGACCGTCCAAATATGTTCCATCAACCGGGACAATCTTCAGTACCACCTCCTCACCGTTTCGCATAGCGCTAAACACATCCGCAAAAGAACCTTCCCCAATTTTAATCAGATTGGTAAAGCCTTCGCCATCCAGCAGATGGTCCGTCTCTATCACTCGTGATGGCGTAGCGATCTCTAACAGGAGGTCCAATGGAGATTTCCGGGTGCCTTGAACAATGGACCGACGGAGAGATGCTCGACTGTGGTTATTTTCCCTGTGGATGAAAGAGGCACGGCCGTCCTGACTCATACGGACCACGGCCGGGGAGAAGAAGGCTGGAACCAGAGATTCGCGCTGAATACGATGCTGGCCATCGGATGTCATTGAATGGACGCTGGAAGTGGGTGTCACCGGCGCTATTTCCACAAAAACTTCATCAGTGATTTTTCATGTACAGCAGTTGCTTCCTGACTGTTTATAAGACAAATCGTAACAGAAAGCTATAAAGCATCTTACCAGGAGTACCGTGACCGGAAGCTGGTGCAGGGGACACGGCGGACCGTTGAAGCGTTCTTGCAGGCTGAACGGTCTGGAAAAACTTGGATTTAAACGATAATGCAAAAACATATCTTAAATGTTCTTACCCTTCTGCTGCGTCGTATTGGGATTATGTTCGATACCGACGCAATGACAACATCGTTCAGCTCGGAAGCGCGTCGAGAAGAAGACTCTTCCGGGGTTGGTATCGGTGTGGAGTCAAGCTGAGAAGCATAGAAAAGGCTTTAATCAAATACCTAAAAGTTCCAAATGGTACTGCTTACCTTCGCCGACTTGTTCAGTCGGCTAATGCGCATGCTCGTGCGCGCGACAACAATTTCCGACTGATCGGTCTTATCAGCTGCAGGGACTTCTGGACTCATGGGCTGCGGAATTAGTAGAACGTTATTACGATCAAGGTCAACCACGAAATTAAAATTCTCACTTTTTTGAATATTCCGAAGGAAGGCTCGGTGACATCCTCTCCATCACCAGTGCCGGATTCCCTAGGTCGAGCGATATCTTTCTCCACATCGATATATCTTGGAGTATTATCAGCAGGGATAGGCGAAATATCGTGGACGACCGCATCGCTCTCGGCAACAATGGTTGAGCGCTTCTTTCTCGACGCTGTCCGTTTTGGTTTGGCCTTGCTACCCAAACTCGCGCTCTTGCGAGAATCTACAGACGCTGCAAAGTTTTCAGCAGAAACACGTGGCACGCCAAACAACGCAGAGGTCTTCTCCACAACAACAGTCGGGCGCGTCTTTCCGGAAGACTGCCGCTCCGATGCGGGTGTCGGTCCAGTGTTCTTCTCCGAACTCTCCGCCTTACTGGTATCCTCCCAATCGTCCTCCGAAGCGGCATGGATGTCTTTGGCCACATTCTTTGGCACCGGAACCTCGTTCTGCCGACC